>SNVD02011045.1:0-52219 GCA_013180625.2 Boswellia sacra
CACTGTTTAAGAACGTGGTAAATACAATACAACATGGAGACATTCCAGAAAATGAAAGGGAAGGGAAAAACTTAACAAATTTGATGTAATTCTCTTTGGATTGTAGTTCTTCCTCTTTCCAAGCTTCCTTTCTCCTTCAAGAACTCCCAGAGATGAAAGAATTCCAGAGCTGAAGCCTCCACCACGTTCTCCCCTCTTCAAGTTATGAAAATAAAACCCTAAAATGTGTTTAAATACTCTGCTACAGTGACTTGCTACAGTGCCCCGTATTATACCTGCTACAGTGGCTTGTGGAATTATATTTCTATACATCTCACACTGTTTTGATTACAACTTTTGGTACACTGAATGGATTTATAAACCGTAAATTTCTCCAGAAATTAGACTTCGAGATCTTTCCAACGGTATATAACATGTCATCGGGTTCATTGTATATCAATACAATTATATCCGAGAAGATCACTGACTAGTAGAGGTGAAAATGAAGGGTTTTACTCCATTTTTGTGCAAGTTGCTCCAAAACTCCTACAAACATCAAAACCACACAAAAACATAAAATACCAAGGAATATAGCAAAGAAACATGGACGAATTGATATAAAAGTAATACATAAATAGACACCTATCAGGTAAGAGTTTTTTCCTTCAAGCTTTCAACTTTTACCATCAAGCATAATCTGGAGTTCAAAATGTGGTGGCTGATCCTTAAGCCGAAGAGACATTCTTTGCTGACCTCTATGCAAGTGAATGTTGTTGGGTTGTGAGGTTTTTAAAGAGCTTTACTCAAGGATGATCCTATTTCGGCAAATATGGAGTAACTGTAATGTTTTCATCTACCATTTGTTTTGCAGGATGGTTATCTACTCAAGCACCAATTGTGTATTCCCTCAATTGTTCTTGAGAGAATTAAATCATTAATGAGCACATGCAGGTTGCATTAGCGGTCATCTTGGGAGAGAAAAAACTATTGCTATTGTGAAGGAAAACTTCTATTTGCCGAAGATGGAAAGGGATGTGATGAAGCACGTGAAGAGGTGTACAATTTGTCATGTGGCAAAAAGTCATGGGCAGAACACTGGTTTATACACTACATTACCTATTCCTAATGATCCATGGGAAGATGTTAGCTTGGATTTTGTGGTGGGATTGCCTAGAACACAGCGAACAAAGATTCAATCATGGTGGTGGTTGACCGATTTTCTAAAATGGCTCATTTTATCCCCTGTAACAAGACAAATGATGCGACTCACGTGGCTGATTTGTACTTCAAGGAGATTGTGAAATTGCATGGCATTCCTAAGGCCATAGTCTCAGATCGTGACCCAAAGTTCTTATCTCATTTTTTGCGTACGCTTTGGAGAAAGCTGGGGACTACACTTAACTTTAGTTCATCTCATCATCCTCAAACAGATGGGCAAACTGAAGTTATCAACAGAAGCTTGGGAAATCTTCTGAGGAGTTATGTTTACGACAATGGGATCTTGTTTTACCTCAAGTTGAGTTTGCTTACAACAGATCATCAAGTCAAACCACTGGTCATAGTCCTTTTGAGGTTGTTTATGGCAAGAATCCAACAAGTCCTTTGGATTTAGCTCCTATTCCTTCTAAAACTCAATTTAGCAGTGATGCAGAGGAGAGAGCTAAGAACATCAAGAAATGATGCGTTCGAAACTAGCAAGTATACTAGTCGCACAAGTAATAAAGTGATAAGTAGATATCGTTCCCACGAGGATTGATTCTAATTGAATTTGTTATTTCCAGCAACAATTAACTAAACAGGGGGGGGTTTTGTTGAATGATTAACTAAATGAAATAAGAATGCAAATTAAGAATAACAAAACAGAAGTTAATTTGAATAAAAGATCAATGAGAGAAATCTGGTTAAAGGATCCTTCTCTACCACAAGATATGGATTTGCGAATTAATCGTAGAATTGTCATCCAATTACAGCATTGAAGTTATCAACCGTAGATAACAACAAGCCCTGTTATCCCAATCTTTCCTTACTTTGTTGTTAAATAAAACAGGCTCTTTATTTAATCTCTATCCATTAAACAACCTAGAACAAGCTCTCTAAATTTATTTCAATGGATGCATTACGATAAGAAAGATAGGTTGATCTAAGCAATAAACACACAAGCTCGGATTATTTAACTTAGGTTGGATTCTCCACTTGCAATCTCTGATCACAATTTTGCTACTAAGGATTAGAAATTCAAGACAATTACGGATCAAGATTTCTACTCTATCAATAGACAACAACCAGATTATATTCAGTTGGCCATTCTAAATACAATCAGCAAGCAATCATAAGCATTAGACATGGGAGAATACAAGCAACTTCAATTAGAGAATTGGATAACAACTTCTTGCACAATCAACTTACAAAAACCATATCAGGGGCTTTGAAATCGCCCTCAACCAATTCAGATTCACTTACACATGTTTAAGAACGTGGTAAATACAATACAACATGGAGACATTCCAGAAAATGAAAGGGAAGGGAAAAACTTAGCAAATTTGATGTAATTCTCTTTGGATTGTAGTTCTTCCTCTTTCCATGCTTCCTTTCTCCTTCAAGAACTCCAAGAGATGAAAGAATCCAGAGCTACAGCCTCCACCACGTTCTCCCCTCTTCAAGTTATCAAAATAAAACCCTAAAATGTGTTTAAATACTCTGCTACAGTGAATTGCTACAGTGCCCGTATTATACATGCTACAGTGACTTGTGGAATTATATTTCTATACATCTCACACTGTTTTTATTACAACTTTTGGTACACTGAATGGATTTATAAACCGTAAATTTCTCCAGAAAATAGACTTCGAGAGCTTTCCAACGGTATATAACATGTCATCGGGTTCATTGTATATCAATACAATTAAATCCGAGGAGATCACTGACTAGCAGAGGTGAAAATGAAGGGTTTTACTCCATTTTTGTGCAAGTTGCTCCAAAAACTCCTACAAACATCAAAACCACACAAAAACATAAAAATACCAAGGAATATAGCAAAGAAACATGGACGAATTGATATAAAAGTAATACCTAAATAGACACCTATCAAATTCCCCCACACTTAGACTTTGCTAGTCCTCGAGCAACTAAAATGATACGAAACAAAACTAAACCGAAACAGAGTCAGAGAAAAATTAAAACACACCAATGCTTCAACTTGCAAATAGGCCTCAAAGATTGTACTTAATTATAACCCAAGGAATACTTCAAAATAAGGCACTTGATCAAGAATTTTATCTCAAAAATTGGTTTCGCTTCACTTCAATTCCTCAAGTGTGTGTGTGTAGAGCCATTCTCACCTAATCACTTGTAACCCGGATAAGTGATGCATAAAAATGAATCATATTTAATAGTGAACATGTGTGTATAAACGAACTCCATAGGCCTGCTTTTCAAGTCACTCTCCACTAATGTAGACCAGCACAACACGAAGGATCAAGTAGGACTTTATTAACCTTGTAACGTTTGGCTTGGGTGAAGGTATGATAAAGGATAATAATTTGGCTCAAATCACCCACAAACACATAAATCATTCAAGACTATGTAGAGCTCAACCTTATAACACAACATTTCAATTCACCAGGTTACTCCTCCATACTTATTTAGAACACTCAATCTTTTTTTTTTTTTGCAGAAAACAAAAGAAAACTACACCCCCACCCTTTGTTGTTTCATTCTTTTTAAGAACACTTAAGGGTATAGATCTCTTATTCTTCTTCTTTTGTTTTTTTTTTCTTTTTTTTTATTACACTTCCCCTCCCCCACACTTAAACAACACATTGTCCTCAATGTGTAAGTACGTGGACGATAAGTACAGATTGGGCTTTTTTTTTCTTTTTCTTTTTTTACAAACACAATAGGACTCACTTGCATTGCTCATGACACATCCCAACCTCCTCTAACTTCCCAAAACTAGAACATAGCTCAGAATTTAATTGTGAATGATCTACATGCTCATAGGTAAGGTATAAACTGTTTGGAACAAATTCATTTGAGGTTAGGAAATCTTTTAGTGAGTTAACAAAGAAAAAGGCTTACAGAGGCTCAAAGGGGTAACTAGGGATCAATTTCAGTCAAGGTTGGCTATTAAGGCTCAAACGGTCCAAAGATGGCCTAAATCATTTCCCCAATGTTGCACAGCCTAGGATTTCGCCTCGAGTGACCATCAAACAAGTTCTAGATTTCATTGAAATCTGAAGAAACATTTAAATTACATAAACTTTCTCTAAGTGAACAAATAACTCAGTGATAATAGCTCAGTGCTCAATGTTGCGCAAGGAATCAAAAGCAAAGCGAAAACCAATAACATTTCAAGCACACAGATCCATGCATCATTTATCATTTTCCAAGAGTTATTCTTAATTCAATCATTATCTTATCATCGACCCACAAAATGCAAGAAAAGAGGTACTGGCGTTGTTACACCTGAGTCAAGATTGTATATTTCAACAATCCTTAGGACCAGTAGCCCGAAGACTTAAGTTTTCCAGCCTATATACCTTTATTATGAAAGAAACACTTCAAACAACATGAAATAAACAAACTACAGATCTATTTCGAGAGAATGCGTTTCAAGGGTAAAGAAACCCCATATTCTGCCATTCTCAGGTTTTTCCACAATTGTTTTTTTTTAATATCAAAACTGATAAAGATAAAAACACATAACAACTCTAAATTACGCAAAACTAAACTCACTCATAAAATAACAAAGTTCACAAGTCAGCAAACAAAAACAAGTTAGTTAGAATGGGTCTAAAAAGTTTAGAAGTTAGCCTCCTTATTCAGCCATTATGGATTGAAGAGATCCAAAATGCGTTTCAAGAGAACTTGAACTTTTTAAGCCACCACTCTAAAAGCCATGATTAGAAAATATTACCTGGGCGAAAGAAATAACCTGAAGAAAACTCAAAAGAAATGACATGAAAAATCTCAAATAAACACACTAAAAAGAAAGTAAACAAAAACGAAACAAACCAATAGATAGAGATTACAGATGGAGCGTTAAATCCAGTCTACGCCTTTTATTGCCTTCTCCAACCCAATCTATCCGAGCCATTTGTTGGTCAGGTAAATAGATGAATTTTGTGTTTGTCATTAACTCTCCTGCAGTTGAAGCTGAACCACTTTGCCTTTGCTGAACGTTGAGATGATTTTTTTCTACAAGCTTGATCAAGAAAGGACACAACCATGCAAAAAATTATTACATTTAACAAACCAATGGGGGGTTTCGATGGATGTTTAGCTGTGTGAAGAGTGTCTTTTATTATTACTTTTATATCAAATTCGTCCAGTTTCTTTGCTATATTCCTTGGTATTTTTATTTTTTGGGTGGTTTTGATGTTTTTAGGAGTTTTTGATCAACAACTTGCACAAAAATGGAGTAAACCCTCATTTTCACCCAAACAAACCCATCTGCTAGTCAGTGATCTTCTCGAATTCAATTTTAATTGTATTGATATACAATGAACCCGATGACATATTATATACCGTTGGAAAGCTCTCGAAGTCTATTTTCTGGATAAATTTACGGTTTATAAATCCATTTAGTGTACCAAAAGTTGTAATCAAAACAGTGTGAGATGTATAGAAATCTAATTCCACAAGCCACTATAGCATGTATAATACGGGGTATTGTAGCAAGTCACTGTAGCAGAGTATTTAAACACATTGTAGAGTTTTATTTTCATAACTGGAAGAGGGGAGAACGTGGTGGAGGCTGCAGCTCTGGAATTCTTTCATCTCTTGGAGTTCTTGAAGGAGAAAGGAAGCTTGGAAAGAGGAAGAACTACAATCCAAAGAGAATTACATCAAATTTGCTTAAGTTTTTCCCTTCCCTTTCATTTTCTGGAATGTCTCCATGTTGTATTGTATTTACCACGTTCTTAAACATGTGTAACTGAATCTGAATTGGTTGAGGGTGATTTCAAAGCCCTTGATATGGTTTTTGTAAGTTGATTGTGTAAGGAATTGTTATCCATTCTCTAATTGAAGTTGCTTGTATTCTCCCATATTTAATGCTTATGATTGCTTGCTGATTGTATTTGAGTGGCCAACTGAATATAATCTGGTTGTGATTTATTGCTAGACTAGAAATCTTGATCCGTAATTTTCTTGAATTTCTAATCCTTAGTAGCAAAATTGTGATCAGAGATTGCAATTGGAGAATATAACCTAAGTTAAATAATCCGAGCTTGTGTGTTTTATGCTTAAAAGGATCAACCTATCTTTCTTATCGGTAATGACATCATTGAATTAAATTCGAGAGCTTGTTCTAGGTTGTTTAATGGATAGAGATTAAATAAAGAGCCTGTTTTTTTTAACAACAAAGTAAGGAAAGATTGGGATAACAGAGCTTGTTGTTATCTACGGTTGATAATTTCAATGGTGCATTTGGATGACAATTCTATGATTAATTTGCAAATCCATATCTTTGTGGAGAGAATGAATCCTTACCATCTTTCTCCCATTGATTTTTCGTTCAAATTT
Organism: Boswellia sacra; assembly: GCA_013180625.2. Taxonomy (NCBI): domain Eukaryota; kingdom Viridiplantae; phylum Streptophyta; class Magnoliopsida; order Sapindales; family Burseraceae; genus Boswellia; species Boswellia sacra. The sequence goes on from SNVD02011045.1 coordinate 6,505, forward strand.
ACTTTCTGTTTTGTTATCCTTTACTTGCATTCTTATTTCATTTAGTAAAGCATTCAACAAAAATCCCCCCCCTATTTAGTTTATTGTTGCTGGAAATAACAAATTCAATTAGAATCAATCCTCGTGGGAACGATATCTACTTATCACTTTATTACTTGTGCGACTAGTATACTTGCTAGTTTCGAACGCATCACTGTGCCCAAGAGGTGATTTGAAATATCTCCTCCAATGTACCATAGCCACCGGCAAAGCTATAAATGCATCGGACTTAACAACCATATGTGCAATACGCTCATGCATACTAGAGACCTGTAACTCTTCCCCGATTGTGTTGCCTACGATATCTCGTACAGCTAATGATTTAGGGATAATGCCGAGAACTTTGCTCCCTCCTAGGGATGCAGCTGTTGACACACACCCCATTAACCCAAGACTACCCCCTCCATAAATCAAATTAATACCCCTCGCAGCTAATGTCCTGCCAAGATCAAGAGCTGCTGTGGTAAACTCTCCATCTTTACCAAATTGCGATCCGCAAAATACGCATATATTGCGGAATCGCCGAATTGGTGTTTTCTCCATTTCTACAAGTGCTCTAATCTTGTGTAAGACACGTTAGATATTATGCTTTTCAATTGCAAGACAGGTTATTGAATGACATATGAAAATATGCAGAATGTATATATACACCCATAAAACTCTCAAATTTTGACACATGGGGACATTCTTTCGGTGGGGTTTGCTCGATGCAGATTTATCGCCCCAAGATTTGAAAAAATGAGATATGCTTTCGGCGAGGTTTGACAAAACCTAAACACTTGTCTCCCACGTGAAGCATGGAAAATGGAGATACACTTTCGGCGGGGGTTGACAAAACCCCCACACTTGTCTCCCACGTGAAGCATTAAAAATGGCGATACACTTTCGGTGGAGGTTGACAAAACCTCCACACTTGTCTCCCACGTATACTTATGCCATAGGGTAGTCATATGGTTTGTCAAAAAGAAAACTTGAAATTAACACAAACAAAATCAACAAACAACAACAACACAAAAACAACATTGATAATCAGATCAAACGAAACAAGAAAAAAAATTCGACAACAACAACCCACATTCAAATATACAAGTAGTTGTGATTGTGGCTCACCTCTTCCTCTGGTTTTACGTCCAGTAACGGCTGAAACGCCTTCTATGAGTCGGGGATTTGCTTCCCATCCAGTTTTCTTATAAACTGGCAAACAGGGTCGTTTTAGTCAGATTCCCTAGACTATAACACTGCAATTCATCACGAAATTGTGTCCATAGATTAAGCAATTCACGTTGAACAAGTCCACAAGAATGTGACTCGAGAGTTCACAAAACATTATCCAGCGACTCATTACTCAAACCATTCTTAATAAATGAAAGTTTATCTTCTCTATTCCTGGACGCAAAACCTTATGAATGACAAGTCTGGTTACAATTCCATCTAGCACATTTATAACATACTTGTAACCTTTTCGCTCTTCGCCTCTTGGAGTAGTAGCTCTTTCCTAGACCAGGCATGTATTTTGCGAGATTAATGTCAGGCTCACCGGACAATCTTACCTTGGCTTCGATAAGCCATCGGATATCCGCAGGCACATTTAGGAGCATCAACGCCCAGAGTCTAGTCATCCGTACTTTATAAATTTTAAACACAGCATTTTGAGGAAGTGAAGGGAAATATTTACGAAGGTTCGACAGAAAGATATCGGCATCCATTGAAGAGGAGAAAAGAATAGATATTACCGATAATGCGATCGGGTTTGTTTTTCTCCAAGATATGCACGTTTCAAACCTTTGGCGAATGACTTCAACTTCCGTTTGGATGTTTCCACAAGCTGCTGCACAAATGAGCTCAAAGCACAGAGTAATCAAATTAAACAAAAGAAAGGAAAAGAAAAGAGTAGAAACGAAACTAAAGACACATAAAAGAGATAACAACACCATAGCAAACAAAAGTCAAAAACAAGTAAAAAAATATAAAAACAAATGAGACAGATGGCAAAGAGAGATAAAACCTGATCAATTTGATGGCCTACGAAAGGAATCTCCTTGAGACAAAAATCGATCATTATTACCTCATTTTATTTTTCTTTTCTTCTTTTTTTTTTTTATTTTTCAAAAACATTGGGTTGCCTCCCAATAAGCGCTTGGTTTAACGTCCTCAGCCCGACGTTGGTTCCATCACGGGAGGATCCAATTTGTGTTGTGCTTCTCTAATGGGCTTGGATCCCTCTTCTAACAAGATACGGTCAATGCATATGGATGGGCCGTGGATTTCAACAATTGTCCACTCAATAGCTATTTTGTGATCTGTAAGTATTCGGACGAGTTTATCTTCTTGTATTCGTGCAAGGCCCATTTCCATTGTAACTCGCAAAGTATCATTCTCACCCAAGAATCCATAATTCAAATGATCTGGAAGTGACTTAAGCTCCAAGGTATTGGCTTTCATCACAGAAGGAAGAAGTTTCTCATTAGATAAAGGCAATTCAATGTACGAACATCATACCTATTTGTGGTGATAGCTATAGTCTCATCCAAGCTTGTCACAGCTTCCTCCACTTCTTTAGAACACTGTATCGCTTCTTGGTTCTTTGAAACTTTGCTATCTTATGTGTTCACTATAGCACATCCACTCCATTCTTGCGAGTTAACTCAAAACATTTGTGGCAAATAATCAATAACATCACTGCAAAACAGATGAAGTCATTAGAGTACCTCATTTCCTCAAAAAATATTTAACATATCACCTTGCCATCAAACTTCTAATGGTCAACGTGCCATAATGAACATCAATCTTGATTCTAGCAGTTTTCGAGAATGGTCTCCCCAAAAGAATCGGTGTTGGATTAGGAGATGTCTCATCCTCTATTTTAAGGACATAGAAGTCTGCTGGAATAACCAATTGATTCACCTGCACAAGCACATCTTCCACAACTCTTTTGCGATATGCATTAAAATGATCAGCAAACTGAATGGTAATACCAGTTTTCGCAAAAGGTCCAAGATTTAAAGAAGCATAAATAGAATATGGCATGACATTACTAGATGCTCCTAAATCTAACATAGCTCTTTCAAACTTGGTATTACCAATGGTGCATGGAATGGTGAACGTACCTGGATCTTTGCATTTCGGAGGACTTTTTCTTTGCAATACAGCTGAAACATTTTCCGCCACACTTACCTTCTCATTTCCTTTCAAACTGCCTCTTGTGTGTGCATAAACTCTTTGAGAATTTTGCATATGAGTCACTTGCTTATAGCATCCAAATTTGGTATGTTTACCTCGATCTTTGCGAAAGTTTCCCATTATTTCTTGTTCTTGTTCCTCCTTCCTTGATTTTACAAATCTGCTAGGAAAATGTGGAGGAGTAACATATGAAGGAATATGGGTTTTAGGATTTACCTTAGAAGATGATGTTTTATTCATGGTGGGAGTGGTGTCATCCCCTTCATCAGTTTGTGATTTCTTTGGTGGAATCTCTAATTGCTTCCCCCTTCTCAAAGTTACAGCACTAGCATTCTCTCTTGGATTGATCACCGGCTGAGAAGGTAATTTTCCTGAGCTTTGACTCTCAAATTTGCTCATGTTAGTGGCCAATTGTCCTATTTGGCTTTCCAGGTTTTGGATACTTGCCCTAGTTTCCTGCTGAAATTGCAATGTGTTAGTGGCAAGTGCTTTAACAATATCCTCGAGAGACGTACCTGAATTTTGTGGAGCTGGTTGCGGTGCTGGTTTTGGTGTTGGTGGTGGTTGTGCTTGAAATGGTTGCTGCACCCTTGGTTGATTGAAACCTGGTGGTCGATTTGGTATGGCATTTGGGGCAATTGGTTGATGATTCCCATATCTTAAATTAGGGTGATCTCTCCATCCAGCATTGTAAGTATTGGAGAAAGTGGTCATACCTTTGCCTTGGTTGTCCTGGAAATCCACCCATGGCATTGGCTTGTTCTGTATCTCCTTCTTGCAAAGTTGGACACATGTCGGTTGGATGGTCCATGGCAGAACATACTCCACATGCATAAGATTGCTGCATATGTCCTACAGCCATTTTTTTTACAAGAGAGGTAAGTTCACAAAGTTGTTGTTCAATGTTTGAAGTACTTACCTCATTTACTCTTTTTGGTAGTTGTGGCTCAAATTGACTGCTGAATTGTTGGGAGTTCGCTGCCATGTCACTAATCAAACGTCTTGCAACGTTCGGTGTTTTATTAACTAGTGCTCCACCACTAGCAGCATCAATGATACTCCTTTCCATTGGTAAGAGACCCTCATAGAAATATTGAATTAGGAGTCCATCACTAATTTGGTGGTTTGGACAGCTAGCACATAACCTTTTAAATCTCTCCCATATTCATGAAGTGATTCTCCATTGTGTTGTCGAATGCCACTAATATCTTTTCTAATATTTGTAACTTTTGAGGCTGGAAAGTATTTCTCCAAAAAGAGTTTACTCATCTCATTCCAAGTGGTAATGGTACCTGGTGGTAGATAGTATAGCCAATCTTTTGCCGAATCTGCTAATGAGAATGGGAAAGCTCTCAATTTAATTTGCTCTTCAGAAACGCCGGTTGGCTTCATACTTGAGCATACCACATGAAATTCTTTGAGGTGTTTGTTCGGATCCTCTCCTGCAAAACCATGAAATGTAGGCAAGAGATGAATCAGTCCAGATTTAAGTTCAAAATCTATCTCAAATTGGTGCTTATGCATAGCGGTTGTTGATCAATAATTGGAGCCGCTAACTCCTTAAGAGTCTGATCGTTTTCCATCGCCATTGCTTCGATTCAGATTTGATTGAACTGCAAGAAGATGGGAGGGAAGTATGTCGTGCAAGGTCAAATTCTGGAGGTGGAGTTGAAATTGACCGATTTAGCCTTAAATTCGAGGATTGGAGAAACTCCTTAATTCTCTTAAGTCGTTGATCCGCTTCTCCCTCGGACATAAAAGCCTAAACACAAACAATCAGGAAATAACAATCAAGAATCAGTAGTAAAAACAGAATAACAAATTGATTAGAAAATCAATCCCCGGCAACGGCGCCAAAAACTTGATGCGTTCGAAACTAGCAAGTATACTAGTCGCACAAGTAATAAAGTGATAAGTAAGATATCGTTCCCACGAGGATTGATTCTAATTGAATTTGTTATTTCCAGCAACAATAAACTAAACAGGGGGGGTTTTGTTGAATGATTAACTAAATGAAATAAGAATGCAAATAAAGAATAACAAAACAGAAGTAAATTTGAATGAAAAATCAATGGGAGAAAGCTGGTTAAGGGATCCTTCTCTACCACAAGATATGGATTTGCGAATTAATCGTAGAATTGTCATCCAATTACAGCATTGAAGTTATCAACCGTAGATAACAACAAGCTCTGTTATCCCAATCTTTCCTTACTTTGTTGTTAAATAAAACAAGCTCTTTATTTAATCTCTATCCATTAAACAACCTAGAACAAGCTCTCTAAGTTTAATTCAATAGAAGCATTACGATGAGAAAGATAGGTTGATCTAAGCAATAATCACACAAGTTCGGATTATTTAACCTAGGTTGTATTTTCCAATTGCAATCTCTGATCACAATTTTGCTACTAATGATTGGAAATTCATGACAATTACGGATCAAGATTTCTAATCTAGCAATAGACAACAACAGATTATATTCAGTTGGCCATTCCAAATACAATCAGTAAGCAATCATAAGCATTAGATATGGGAAAATACAAGCAACTTCAATTAGAGAATTGGATAACAATTTCTTACACAATCAACTCACAAAATCCATATCAAGGGCTTTAAATCACCCTCAACCAATTCAGATTTAGTTACACATATTCAATCAGAATAACAAATACAATACAGAGAAATTCCAGAATTGAAAAGGAAAGAAAGAACTTAGCAAATTCTTTGAAAATCTTCTTTGTAGATGAATCTTCTTGGAATTGTAGTTCCTCTTCTTTCAAAATCTTCTTTCTCCTTCAAGAACTCCAAGGGATGAGAGAAATCCAGAAATGCAGCCTCCTCCCACGTTTTCCCCTCTTCAAGTTATCAAAATAAAACCCTAAAATGTGTTTAAATACTCTGCTACAGTGAATTGCTACAGTGCCCCGTATTATACATGCTACAGTGACTTGTGGAATTATATTTCTATACTTCTCACACTGTTTTGATTACAACTTTTGGTACACTGAATGGATTTATAAACCGTAAATTTCTCCAGAAAATAGACTTCGAGAGCTTTCCAACGGTATATAATATGTCGTCGGGTTCATTGTATATCAATACAATTAAATCCGAGAAGATGGTGACTAGCAGAGGTGAAAATGAAGGGTTTTACTCCATTTTTGTGCAAGTTACTCCAAAACTCCTACAAACATCAAAACCACACAAAAACATAAAAATACCAAGGAATATAGCAAAGAAACATGGACGAATTGATATAAAAGTAATACATAAATAGACACCTATCAGTTATTCACAATACCCACCTTTGAAAACAATTTTGTTCACCAAAAACTCTTGCAATTATCACTTTCATACAAACATGCATCATCACTCCTACGTGCATCACAACCATACTTCACTTGCATTTAAACATTCATTACAGTAACAACAACCAGTGCAAACATGCAAGTAAAACAATGGCTAACCTCAGGTTGATGACCTCTTAACCCTTTCCTTTCTAATGTCCTTGTGTGACAGACTCACTCGCATGATTCACCATGTCTGGATTCTATGGAAGTTGAACCATCTGTAGAGTTCAAGTCCTTTGCACGTTTCGAGTTCAAGAAGAAGACAAAGATTTGATTTTTGGGAAGATTGAAAAATGGACAAAATTAGGGGCCTTTAGTGACATTTGGACACATCCTAAAAAAATTTCATGCCATAGACACTTTCTTGACAAAAAGACTAAAATACCCTTATGTATTCAATTTTTTTCCAAAGCCTTATTTCCTTCTTCAGACATATAAACTCGAAACCCCTTGACACTGCTCGAAACGTAAACCGACACGAGCATCGTTTGAGTATAGGAGCAAGACGATGTAGAGAGAAGCAAGAATCAACACTGAGGTACATTTGTTCATCAGTTTTTTCATAGTTTTAGTGATTTATTTGATTGTTTTCTGTTTCATTGATTTGATTTAGTTTTTAGGGAATCTAAATTAGGGATTTGAGTTTTCGTCGAATTTGTGAACTTATTCTATGTTTTTAGGGATAAATCTAGTGTTATTAGGTGATTTTTGTTGTTTGATGTGTATGAAAACTGTGAAAGCCGATGGGTTTCGTCGCGAGGTAGATGATGGTGAGTTTCGATTGTGTATTAGACACATCTCGACACTCGACGTGTCGAGTCATGTCGAATCGTGTCGGATGCATAACCAACACTCGATATCAGTGTATTTTTTAAGACATCAAGTGTCGGTTTCATGAAAACCGACATATCGATGTCTCAAACCATGTATCTGACACTTTAATAATCCGACATCCGACAAAGTCGTATAGTCGGTTAGAGGTATCCGACAGGAGTATTGTCGGTTTAAGTTGTCGAACTCTATCGAGTGCGTCGAGTTTTGTCGAGTTTTGTCGCGTTTTGTCGAGCGTTTTGGCATGTTGCTTGTTTTAGATTTGTTTTTTTGCCTTTTTGCATCATATTTAACTATAACGACCTTGTATGTGCAGGTTGAAGCAAATGGCAAATGATTTTGGACCGTCCTTCACCCTAAAGATACCATTTGCTGAGCACTACCATGCGATGATCACAAACTTGGCAGGTCTGGACTGTATTGAATGGATTTGCACTAACTTGAGTGCGAGGCAAAAAGACATGTTTCGTAATACATATTTTAGGTTTATCATAGACATTCGAGAGCTGTCCTTTCCATCTCAGTTGGTGCACAATGTGCTTCTGTGAGAGGTTAACACAGTGGGGTACGACGAAGAGATGTGGTTATTTATTGAAGGTAAAAATATGGTTTTAAACTATAATGTAGTTAAAAAATCTTATTTTTGAGCATCCAGTATTTGTAGTTATTTTTTTGTTACATTATTGGCATCTTATGTTTTTTTTTTCCTTCTTTGCAAGAAGAGTGATTCGTTTTTCTGCCCACAAGTTTGGTTTGGTTACCGGATTGAGATTTACTTCCACGGTGCCACCAATACCGACTGTGAGGGCGAGGACATGGAGCTCAGGGAATTCTATGGGAGACTTCAGAAATTGAATATGCCTCGTATGCCGGACGAGGATGTTATGAAGTTGGCCTTGTACTACATGCTGGAGCATTTTTCATGTTAAGGGATCGACGCCGACTTGTCTCCCGTGTGTGGTTGAATTTTGTCAACCCACTGGATAATTTTAATAATTATTTATGGGGTTCGGTGTCTTTTGATAAGATATTTAAAGGAATAAAAATCATTTTGGACAGGAGGTTAGAAAAATATAAGAAACGAGTCCAAGCCAAGACGAAGCAGGTAGAGAAATATAACTTAGAAGGGTGCCCCCACGCTATTCAGGTGCATACAGCAAAACAAGTGTGTTGACGTGTTTATTACTTGCTTTGGCGTACAAATTTAAATACATAGTGTCACTAAATAACCCTTATATTATTCAGGTTTGGTTGTACGAGGCCGTGCCGTACATTGGCGTGACATATGGGCGAGTGGGCAAGGACTTAGAGGAGAGGATACCACGCTTGTTGAGGTGGGAGACAAAAAAGACCCCATCGGAGAACATCATCAAACGTGATGTCCTGCTGGTTAGGAGGCAGGTATGTAAGGTTCCCCTGTCTTATGAACTTTTCTTGTTCATAAGGTCACAACGAATCACTGTTTCATTTGATGGATTATTTGTTGATGCAGGCTCGTCCACTCATCGTTTTGGAGCCATCTAAGGTGGAGTAGAGGACAAATTGGTATACTAAGCTCGCTGAAGTAGTTGGCATTCAGAGAAGTGCACATGCAGCATAGGCGACATCTGTGGATGCTCCATTATTGTCTGATGAGAGGATTGAGCCACTTTCCTCAGAGGATCCATCAGCTCCACCTCCTGCTGGTCAGAGTCCACCTCCTGCTGGTCAGAGTTTCCCTATTAGACCTGATGTGGGGCCAGGTCTAATAGGGAAGTTCGTATGCGCTCTTCGTCGCTATCTTCCCCCGTTTGTCCTACATGTCTAGAGTACGAAGTCACGGTCATGAGGATCCATCCAAAACTCATGCCGCTAGACATAGTCTCATCGATAAGCCTGACATGGGGGCAGACATGGACACAGTCAATACCCCCATAAGTCTTACGGTGGAGACGTTTGACAGCTATGAACCTACAGGCAATTCGATTCCTCCGTCAAGTCGTGTGATCACCTACCGTGATATTTCCTCTCTTGTACACGATGTCCCTCCAAGCTCGAAGGTATGTAATGAGAATTTACATTCGTATTCTTATCCGTTTATATTTGCTGCTCCGTTGGTTTATGAAGGTGATCGTTAATACTGACATACAGGTGCAGCCGATCCATAATAAGTTCCAAAGCATAGTTCTGCGTGAGCTTGCATTGTTACGGGCGGAGAAGAAGCAAATGCAGGAGGAGATAGTTCTTCTGCGTAAGGCTATTTTGCTACTGGGTGGCCACTTCGGATATGCTGACACGGTACGTTGCAAAAGTTACAAATCAAGTTTTGTGATTTCCACGCTTAACTTGACGTTGAGGTTTGCTTTAATACAGGATTCGGATGGAGGTTCGGGTGATGGCGGTGAAGGCCAGCAACCAACGAAACCGAAACCCATGGACACGACTGGTCGTGCCGTCGATGCTCCTCCTACGGGCTTCGTTTTACGCCGAGGTCGCCAGCTACTTTCAAGAAAGCATAAGCGGAGCCCATTTGTCAATCCACTAGGTAGGAAGAGGACGAGAGTTAAACCACAGGAGAAAGCCCTAGATGATCAGCATGTACAGCCAGAGGCCCCGATTTTTCAGCCAGCAGATAGACCAGCTCAGCAGAGGACGCTATTGAGGGTGATATTGATTTAGGCGTCTGCATCGCTGATCATGCGTTCTTTAAGACGCTATTGAGGTCATCAAACTGGCTTGACATCTGAGATAGTTTAAGTCCTTATCATCTCCTCCAATATTGCAATATACATTTCGAATTATTATTGATAACTATTACTGTATTCAGCACATGGATAGCTACTTGTGGATGCTACGCTGCAGAACTCGCGCTATGGCCGCACCTGGTGTCCAGAGGTCTGCTTTCCTGGACACCACATTCTGGGTACGTATTTCATAAACATCTAAATTTGTAGTTAATTTCTGATTCCTTCAATGCACTAACCGAACTTATGAAATTGCAGTTGAAAGTGAAGTCGTTGTGAGAACAATACTCGAATAGACTGGACAACATTGACTCGGTGAACGAGGCCGATATGATCCAGTTTGTCCTAGGAGAGATGCCCCTTGTTGGAAGACCATGGGTCGATGTGGACAGGGTGAGGACATTTATATTCAAAGAGTTAGTATGTGCCCTTTTATTTGAAATGTTGTGATCGATTTTCATAGTGTCAATTTCCTTTTCAGCTCTATATCCCTATTAACATCGACGGTGATCATTGGGTGGCAACTGAGGTGAATTTGAATCGCCGACACGTTGTCATATATGACTCATGTGTTGGGCATAGTTCCACAGACACAGTCAGAGAGACAGTCTGGTGCCTGGCTGAGCTGATACCCTATATGGTGTCAATGGATATTTACGATCATCCTGACTACCTCGCAACCCCATACAACATTATGCGCATCGAGGATGAGACCGAGGTGCCACAGTAAAAGGCTGGGGGAGGAGCATGCAGCATGTACTGTTTGAAATACATCGAGTTCATAGCGGGGGGCGTTCCACTGACAGCCATTAAGGCGTTCACGGATGAATGCCAGCGGGAGAGAATGCCGATACAGCTTTGGGTTAATCGCATTCATCCATAGGTAGAGGAGGCCGCCACGATCGTCACAGCGCTTGCAGAGGTTGGAGCCTTCACAGCGCCAGCAGATGTTGTGCCTGCCGATGTTGCGGCTACCGCAAGGACTGCTGATGTTGTGTCAGCGGATGTTCCGACCACCATTGCGCACGTCGACGTTGATTCAGCAGAGGTTGAGCAGCAGCCTAGCACGACTGTACCATGATTTCGTGCCATGTATATATTATGTATAGTTACACATTTATTTGGATAGATAGTTTGTGGATATGTACATATTATTGTAGTGACATTTTTTGTATAGTCACACATGTTTTCCATGTATAGTGGTACAAAAACTTGTAAATACATTAATGAAAAAGCACATAAAGTCGTGTTTAATACATTAATGTTACATACATTGACGAAGCACCTATATGAATGTTTCATACATGAATGTTTTATACAATGACAAAATCACATATATGAAAGTTATTAATTTGAACAAGCCACAAATTGGAATAAAATAAATATACTACGTCGCTTTTAAGAAACAAATAATATTACATAGACAAAATAACTCTTTGCCTGCATTTGGTAGACATTATCCCCTATCATGAAGTGGAACTGGGTTTCGGCAAGTTTAACGATTGTGCCCGGAACTTTCACATCACCCGCAAGTTCGGGATGAGCTAACTTACCGACGGAAGGGATTCAATTCCTCCGAGGATGACTGACTGGTCTCCTCATGACTGGCGGTAGAAAAACTCTGCTGCGAACCTCCTCAGGAACCACCCAATCCTCACTAACTCCAACAGGAACAACTGGCCGAGCATATGCATGTAGTAATGTTTTAGTCGTATACCAATGGGCACAATAATCATGGCACGGTAATAGATTCATACGTTTACAAATAGCTAATATATGTGCACACGAAAGCTGGTCAAGATCAAACACCTGGCACGTGCATGTACGAGCATGCATGTCAACGATGCTAACACGGTTGTTGCCTCTAACCTCATACATAGTAAGAGAGATACCACTTTAAACGCTCCTTCATCAACTTGTTAGCCCACGGCGAGAGATGTAATTCCAAGTTAGTAAATAACTGTCGACGCTCGTAGAACCATTGCTGCAAGTTGGCCCGGTAATAATCTGCTAACAATGTCACCGAGAGGAATCGATGATGTTGCAAGCAGCTGTTCATCGACTCAGCTATATTTGTTGTCATAATGTTATACCGTCGGCCATGAAACTATGAACATGCCTATTTCTTGACTCCAATCTCTCGAAGATAAGTTACTGCTGCTGGCATATACGATTCAATTTGCCGCATATGATAGTTGAAATCAGCACAGTGATATGTCCTTGCAGCTCGGTAGTATATCTCCAACAATGTCTTGTCTTTGAAAGTTGCCTTCAAGTTACCCTTCAGATGATGAGTGCACAATCCATACAGTGCATAAGGGAAAACTGCTATAATAGCTCGTTCAATGCTACGATGATGGTCAGAAATGACAACAAGATCTCAGACATTTTGTATAACATGATCACGCAACTATCTCATGAACCAGTTTCACGAGTCATCATTTTCAGAATGCCCAACTCCAAATGCCAAGAGGTATTTTTGTTTATTTCCATCCATACAAGAAGCCAAAAATATTGTACCTCTATATTTCCCTTTTAAAAAAGAACTATCAACTGCGATAACTAGCCTAATTGATGATGCAAATCCAGTAATAGAAGGCCCCATACTCATGAAAAAGTATCTAAAATGGTTGTTGTCATCGGTTTCTAAAGAAGTTTTGTTCCCCGAGTTTGCTTTCTCAATCATGTACATGTATTGGGGGAGTAGTGTGAATGATTCCTCATGCGATCCGTGAAGCTCTTGCAAAACTACCTCCTTTGCCCTCCATGCCTTGTTGTATGTGATATTAACACCTAATTACTCTTAAACATCAGATATAATATCCTTTGGACGATATATTCTTGATGCCTCAACAAATTTGTACTTAATATGTTTGCCAATGACATGTCCAGTTGCCTGTTTATGATTTAGGTGAAGTCTGACTCCGGAGCAGGTGTGATGGTTCTTATACTTTTTCACTTGGAAGAAATGTGAATCGGCTACTTTTATGACACGTAAACGCCATTTACAAGATTCAGTACGGCAACCAACCTCAAACCTTGTTGCATTGGAGTTTCTCACCTTGAATTGAAAGTTCCGTCTTAGTGCCAAATTCGATAATTTCTCACGAAGCTCCGTTTTGCTGTTAAACATCTGTCCAACCCCAACCTCAATCTCGTCAACTACAAAAGATGAAGCATCATCGCCATTTATGGATGATGAATGCACAATAGGTGGTATCCATCTGAATGTGTTAGCCCGATGACTGTCATTCTCAGAGCCCAAATTAGCTTTTTCATGTCTACAATTTGCATCCATTCTCGACTCATTATTCGACACAGGATCTTGCTGATGTCAGTATAGTGGAGGAGTAGGTGCGAAGTGAATTGGAGAAGGAACGGTAAACAGCACATCCTGGTTCACATCATTCAAGATCTCCGTCTGTTCATCATTATCAAAATGTGAACCGTCTACATCCTGGCCATCAACAATAAAATCATCCAAACCCTCAACATCATTCTCATTACGAATAGCGCAATCGTCATTGTCATCGTCAACATGCTCACTAACATAATCACTACCATCATCATTATCTTCGTAATCTTCATCACCACCATCGTCATTATTAACATCATCACTAGCATTACTAACATCAATATTACCTAAACTCTCAAACTCTCTAATGCTATCAAGATGACGTACCAATCTCGATGGCATCGACGGGGGCACCCCTTCTTTATTTTCAACTAAGATTTCCACTAACTCATGCCCTACATGCCCTGAATACTGCTCAAACTCAATGCCAACGTCATCATTCAATTGTGGTTATGCACAAACAGGAATAGACTCACTTAATTGGTTGCTTCCACTTGCTGAGCAAAACATAGAGGGATGAGAAGATCTTTGTCGCCTACGTACTGCATCGGATCCTGACCTTTATCTTCGCTTCTCCTTATCTTCAACTTTGATAATTGACGGTATATATGACTGTTGGTCCTCCAAATAATATTGTATAAAGAAACAAACATCGTTGTCAGTCTCAATAAGAGTCGACATTGGCGGAAGACCCTTAAAAGCAAATTGAACCTCTAAATTTATGTTATGCCTACGAAGATCCCAACCCATTTCAGTACTAATACAGTCAACCAACTTATTATAGGTAGCAGACCTACGAATTATCAATGGCTTTGCCCTCCCACCGGTGTATAAATAACCACCATTCTCTTGCATAGTCCAAGAACCATTGTATAGAATAAATATGCGTCAAGTTTTCATTTCCTGCATGATAGAGACATATCATATAAGTCTGTCGACAATAAATCATTACAAAAGCCACAAAAACGACATTTCTACCTAAACGCTTGATGCAACTCGACGTAAACGCTCGACACTCGACAACCATCTCGACACGCGATGCACGACGACCTACGCTCGACTAACACCACACAAATATACTCGACACACGAACTTGACGAAATTTACATCTGACACTCGTCACGTTCGGCACTCCACTCGACGCACTAACATGACACTCGATCCTAGACTCGACACAACCCCTAAACACTCGACATGACCATCTGACAATCAATCTGACACAACCCCTCGACACTCGATATATCTCGATAAATCTCGTCTTCTTTCCCGTCGACTGCGATATCAGATTTTCTCACAACGATTGTCAATTTCCAGCAAATGTTGACAAAAACCGCACTATCTCTAACCTTAGTTCACATACATATCCCTATTTTTAGCTACATAATGCGGTTGACAGTAACCAAAATAATAAATAACAAAAACATTACAGCCTACTGAAATTTTTATGCCATTTAGAGAGAGATTAAGGAAAGGTTTTCTTACCTTGTTGCTCAGCTTCAGCTCTTGAAGATTGTTTCGGACAATGATATGTATGGAGGAGTGACTGGTTTCTTTGTTTCGTTTACTTCTTTTTTTCTTCTAAATTCAATTACATAAGGGTAAGTGTATTTTAATCTTTTTGTCAAGAAAATGTCTATAGTGTGAAAATTTTTTAGAATGTGTCTAAATTTTACTGAGGGCCCCTAATTTTATCTATTTTTTTAATTATTTCTTGATTTTTCTTGCACAGCAAAACGGGGTCAACCAGCAACGAAGATGAGTTTAGTTTGATTAACCCTGTTTAGGCAAATTTTTACCGTGGTTGGGTGATGTGGACTACCACATTTAACGTACTCTGCCACATTATGACGTTCAATTTCATTTTTTAATTCTAATGCCAATTTCATTTCGATGTTACCCTTACGATGTTTAAGTTAACGTTTCCAATTCGAATTGAGAGGGCGATTTGCAATTTTTCAATTTATAGGGGGAAATTGATTTGAAGGCTAACCTCAGGGATTTCTAGATTACCGTTTAATAAATAAATTAAAATAAATACTTCAAATAAAAGTAAGTTCGAGCAATACTAATGAATTACCAAAATACCACCCAGAACCCTAAACCCTGAAGCGAGGTAACGTTCTGCAAACTGAAGAACAATCCATTGGAGCGACTGAATCATCGAAAGAAGAACGAACCCGGCAGCTCAAACTTCAAAGCTTTTCTCAGCTGAAACTTCAAACCCATTAAAATCGGAGGTAAAATACTCAACAAAACATTCCATATCTATTTCTGTTCTGCTTCAAGTTGGCCTTTCCTGTGCTTCTCAAACTATCACTGTAATTCATATCATATCAGATCCAACTAATCATGACCCACCTGCAGAAACTTAGAAAAATATCGATGCTCAAATGGGTTTCTTCAAATTTTGTTGAAAACCCAGCTGGCTCATTTTACAGTGCACAAAACCCTAGGCTTTATAGAACAAAAAGAACCGTTAAACCTGAAAGTGTTGAAAGTCTTGGTGGAACTTTATTGGCTGGTAGTGAAGATGTTAGTAAAATGTCCCTTGCTGCTAGAAAAGAAGCTCAAGCTGCATTATTTGAATATTTGCATTACTCTAGGAGTCTACATTTCATGGATGCTGAGAGAATGAGCAAAAACTCACCATATTTTCTGGAAAAGATACTAAGAAAGTTTGAAAATGAGGCAGATATTAGGCGGTCTATGACCCGGTTTTTTCGGTTTCATCCGATCAATGAATTTGAGCCTTTCTTTGAGAGTTGGGGGTTGAAACCTAGCGAATATAGTTCTTTACTTCCACGTAATTTGATGTATTTAAGTGATGATACTTTGATGCTTGAGAATTATCATGTCTTGTGTGACTATGGTATTGCAAGAAACAAGATAGGGAGAATTTATAAGGAGGCCAAGGAAGTTTTTGAATATGATTTCGGAGTTTTGCGGTCGAAGCTTCAAGCTTATAAGGAACTAGGGCTTAGCCAGTCTTTTATGGGTAAGGTTATTGTCTGTAGTCCATATATTTTGATTGGGGATGTAAATGTGGAGTTTGTTAAGGTAGTAGAAATATTGAAAAGTGTGGGGATGGAATTCAGTTGGATTGAGGAACACTTGTCAGAGAAAAGCTCTTATAATTGGAGTGTGATGTTTAATCTTTTAAGCTTTTTAAGCAAGATTGATTTGAATGAGGAACAGTTAGGTAGTCTAATGAGGGAGCATCCTGAGATTCTCTTTGAGAGATCAGGGGATAGGGCACTTACACTGATTGGTTTTCTACTAAAATTTGGATCAACGAAGAATGAGTTATCTTCAATGTTTCTGCAGTTCCCGCAAATTCAAGTAGAGAAATTTGCTTTGAATTTGAGGCAATGTGTTATGTTCCTGAATGAGATTGAGATGGAGCCAAAAGAGATTGGAAGCATCGTCCGTAGTTACCCTGCTTTGCTGGGTTCTTGTTCTTTGAAGAAAACTAATAGTTTACTCGGTATTTTGAATGTTGGAAAAAAGCGTCTTTGTAAATACATCCAGGAAAACCCTGAAGCGATGAAAAAATGGGTTATGGGGTCAAAAGTTGGGCCTTTACCTAATTCTGGAAAGAGAGAAATATCACAAATTCTGAAGACAAAATTCTTGTTGGACGTGGGATTTGCAGAGAACTCAAAGCCAATGGAAAGAGCACTCAAGCTTCTTCGAGCCAGTGGATTGGAACTCCAGGAGAGATTTGATTGCATTGTGAAAGCTGGTATTGACCAGAGAGATGTTTGTAAAATGATAAGAGTATGCCCTCTAATCCTTAACCAGTCAAAAGATGTCATCAATGCAAAGATTAATTTTCTTTTGAATGATTTGGGTTACCCTATATCATCCTTGATACCATTCCCGCAATATCTTGCCTATACAATGCAGAGGGTCAAGCTTAGGTTATTAATGTATAATTGGCTTAGAGATCAAGGTTTAATAGAACATGTGTTGGCCTTGAGTACTTTAATTGCGTGCTCAGATAAAATTTATGTCAACCGTTATGTAAATCTTCATGCCAGAGGCCCTCAAGTTTGGCTGGATTTAGAGAAACAAATTTGTTCTGACTAAAAGCTGACTTTCTATAACATACACTTCAATGACTTCTGCCATGAAAGTTTCCAGCAAAATTGTAAGAAGATGCTTGCTATAGTTTCTTCTTGAAGTTGAGAACACTCGTGGCTGTTACAATACATTCATTGTCAATTGAAGCCAATGCTCTTCAAGTTAGGTAAGCATAAGCAATAAATTATAAATGAAGCCAATCAGACTCCAGACCAGGTAAATGTTGGTATGGTTCTTTTTTGTTTTTTGGGTTGGGGTTCTATGGTTTTATGATTCTTTGACTGGCATTAGGGCACGTCACATATTAAAACAGAAATTGAAATCACCCAATTGTGTTTCTAACAGCAATATTTGTGCATCTCCAGTTCTGTTAACGATTAAGGCATTTCACAGTGTAACAGATTATTACATTTCTAGTTGTGTTCTTATTTGATTACAGCACTATCATGTTAAACTCTCCAAATTGTGCTTTCGCGTGCTATGTAAGAGAGCCTTCTTTGTGAGTTCTCCTTTTGATTGCCACTTAACAATATTCGTGCAAAAGGAATCAATTCCATGAAGCGAAACCTACATTTTTGTGGAGTAGTTTCTTGCTATTGTTGGGTTGGCAAGAAAATGGAAACTCATAAATCTTATCATCTAGTCTGGTACCACTACTTAACATTTGTGTCTTATATTTTATATTGGGTTAATTTCATTAAATACCCTCGCATTTAGAAGGTAAAAACTGAATCTTGAAAAAATTATCCATTTTTTTCTTTAAACATTCCAAAAGAATGAAAAACACCATTGTGTGTTTGTATATATAATCATTTATTAACAAAGAGTCGAAAATAACTTAATGGAATCCATTTATTTATAAGATGTTAAATTATTTGTTTCACAAATTTACCCTTCTATGTTAACAAAAGAGTTTATTGAATTCGTTAATAAGTGTGATTTTGATGAGGTTTACCGTCACTTCCTTGGAGTCATGCTCTATGTTATACATTATAATGTTTTTTAAGCAAGAAAAATAGAGAGAGAGAGAGAGACAGAGAGAGAGAGAGAGAGCCAAAATAAGAAGTTTGGGCAAGTGAAGAGACTTGTCAGAATTTAGTGACGATAATGAATGCCACCCCAGAAAGCACTCGACAATTCTCACTCGGTAGTCTTATACGCGATGTGCGTTTCGCAAAATGCATGTGTGGAGTGTTTCACAAGCTCCTTCGCCTTAACCGTGTCCGCGTGGTGTGGTGTGGGTTACAGCCTTACAATAGGTAAAATCTGTATCTCTGACTTTGTTAACTCATTTTACGCCCCCACCACGCATCATTCATCGTCGGTGAGGTGGCGCTGGCATTGTTATGGGTAAATACGATACTATTGTATCGATAATATTAATAAAGTTTGACTTTAACAAGTCCAATATTTTAAAACCGATGAATTGTAATATTTTGTCGACCGTTGATAACAGCAATTTATACAAATTAATAAAATAGATGAAGTTGCAAACAATAGGCATTAAAAATCTGTAATATGCAATCATAATATATTCTTCATGACTACAAGAAATAATTGCGCTGTATATTTTATTTCTGCTTACGTATTCTATGTTCAAAAATAAAATCAAGGTCCAAATTTTAATTATTTTATCGCGTAGAAAAATAAAATAATTACCTTCAATAGAGGTAAAACCAAAGCATGCAGTAAGTCTTCTTTATTTAATATATTATTCATTTTATTCTATAACTTTAAAAATAATAATAATAATAAAAACAAAAGCAAGAATGAAAAGTATTTTTAACTCCTCTTCTCCGCCCCTCTGAATCTGCTCCTCATTTAAGCTCTCAAAACTTTTAGCATAGCTTTCAGTAACCTTAGCAAGTCTCAATCTTTTTGCGGATACTTGCCTTGAACACCTCTTCGAATCTTGGTTGTCTTTGTTTCTCCTTTAGGTCACAGCTTTAACGGCTTCTTTGCCATTGTCACTTCACTTTTAAAACCATTTGTAACATCAGAACCCCACTGTTTCATGGGATTTTCCTAGTTTCTTGATCGTCACAATCAGATTCTGAGACATGGGTTTGGCGTCAAAGATGCAAATAATGAATATATGTTATGAGGTCAACTTCATTTTTCTTCTTCCTCTCTCTTTCTGATGATATAAAAGTTCTTGTGTTTTGGGTTTACGAGAATGCAAATGCTTTGTTTGGTTTCCGAGAATATAACTGCTATCTTGAATCTTCGATGTCTTTACTTGAATGAGCCTAACACGGTAACTGACTGGTATGGATTCTATGATATGTGTTTTATTCTTGGAATAGATTTGTTTTTGTTTTTTTTTGTTTAGCTTTGGAATATATTTCTTTGAGTTGTTTGGATTGGGTTTTGCTATTAAATATGATTACTAATCTGTGATATTATGCTTGTTTGTTTTGTTTTAGTATATCATGTAGTTCTTGATGCTTCCGATTGGCGTGACTGATGATTGATTGGTTGCCCGGAAATGGTAGCAATGGAAAGGAAATTATAGTTTTGAAGTTATATTCTAATTACTTTTGGTGAGGGAAGAAAAAACCTCAATTTTGATATAACCATGTAGACATTTATGAGATGGTTGATATCATTTCTCAATTTTTATTGTCGTGAGATTGTAAAATCAAAGATTTAAAGTTTTCTTTTCTTTCCTCAGTCAATCTGAGCAACCAAACAGAGATTAAGAAGATTTAGATATTTTTTTCATGTGAGATAAGTTCTGCCTTGAACAGAATGGCAGAAAAGGATTCATTTAGTTGACCCCATGTTAAGATCAAAGCTTCGATGAGCTTTTTAAAATTTTCGGTATCTATTGGAAGTGCTTTCTTCATGTGCTTTTTGGTCTTGGTAAGACTGAGGATGCATCTTATTCCTTAAAGCTACTGCTTTTGGGGAAGAAGATGCCATCTTCGTTTCTTATTGATATGATATGGAGAAATCTTTTTCTTCTTTTATTGTGGATGATGATGCATATTATTTCCTCTATCACCTATGATCTTTATAGTTTTTTTTTTTCTGGCTATTGAGGTCCATTTTCTGTTTCTGGCTTCTCAGTTTATGTGATTTTTGTTGCAGAAGCCAATTTAAGTTGCTGGAAATTTGTTTCAAGGGTGCTTTTCACGATGGGAAGAGGTAGAGGAAAGGGGAAGAAGCCAACTATTATTGTTTCTCATGAAGATCTTGGAAGTGTCGAAGAGGAAAAAATTCCAGCTTATAGGAGAAGAGGAAGGCCACAAAAGCCACTAAAGGATGGTGTTGAAGAAGAAGACACTAAGAAGATGGTAGAAGATGGTAATGACCCAAAAGGTCCCATCTCTAGCAAAGATATGAAAAATCAGGCTTCCATACCCAACGGAAGGAAGAGGAAGGAGTCTGCTCAGTCCAAAGAAGAAAGAGATACAGAGAAACACGAGAATGTCATTGAACTAAAATCAAGCACTGAAGACTCAACAAAGTCTGTTGGATTCCGACAAATTGGGAGCAGGAGAAAAAACAAGCCTCGACGGGCTGCTGAAGCTGGTGTTGAATGCAAATGAGTTTTGCTTGGATTTTGCGATGGCTTTGTACTCTCATTTCCGTTGCCAAGTTCAACCGCCAATTAAGGTGTAGCTCATTGGCTTGCGCATAGTTCCAGATATTTCCTTTGATGTATGCTTTTGTTTTTGTTAATCTCTGAAGGCCTTTTCTCACAATGAATAATTTTGATCAGGAAGTTTTTCCATTTGATAAATTCAGTGTACTGTTTGTAATCTGCATGAAATGCCTATCACCATCAGAAGTTCTTTGTTAGTCTTTTGATGTTTACATCATACTAGAGTGAGCAGTAGGCTCTTCTCCATTCAGTAGCAAAGGTCTTTTGCTGTTTCTCGGTGTTATATGGTCAACGCTTTTAGTTTATGGTGAGAATGAGTGCATTGATGCAGGTTGAGGCTCAGATACAAATTTGAAGACTTGAAGCTGGAAAGGAGTGAAATAATACTTTTGAGTAAATACTGATAAACTGAAGTTTTTTCACAGGACCTGGCTGTTATAATCGAAGGCCAGACCAGTGTAAGTTGCTAAGATTTTGACTTGCTGTAAGCATTATGGCTGGTTTTATTGTGACATTTATAAAAACTTATAAAGTGTTGCAGGTGAATGGCCTACTTCGATTCCTTAGTCTTCTTAAAATGCTTTCTATGAAGCAGTGCAAAAATTTGCTGAGAGACTTGAGGTGGATAGGACCTATGTTCATAAGAGTTGCAACTAAGCAAAATCCGAAATGTTGATGCTAGCATCATTTCTGGTCACTTTCAGTTCTTTTAAAGATTATAACGTACTTGTATGCACATATGCACAGTTTCAGTTTTACAAGTACAATGAATTCTGCAGACCCCACTGATATGCTCTGTTTTTTTTTTTTTTTAATCCCCTATAGTTTGCCCATAATTTCTAGTTGTGCAATTTAACGAATGTCAAGATTATATTCACATTTATGCACTTTATTACAATTTTTTTGTCCTATACCTTCCTTTAGCTTTTGATTAATTTAGGAGTACTATAAACCATCGTCTTAAATGGTGGTGTAAGGTAGAGGAGGGGGCAGCTGCGGCATTGTTGTGCATAAATTTATGTTGGCTATTTTCCTCAGCAGCATTTGCTTCCCTCTTTCTATGCATGTTTGTTTTGCTGAAGTTGGTCTTCACTTAACAAGGACCTCCTGGAAGATAAATCTTAGTGTACCGTCTGAACCAGTGTTGAGTATGTTTTTCACTGAAATATTAATGTTTGCCCTCCGTTGCTATAGTAAGTGCCATTAATAGGAAGAGAAAAGGTTGCACATCAATCCTTATTGAAGCGCTTACTATGAAGTAGCTAATATTATCTCACGTCGGTGAACCGTGGAATTCACCTTCAGATACTCTCAGTCTCTCCACACTTATTTATATCACTGGAAGAGCCAGGTTTCTGGCTTTTTAGGCTGCAGATGATGCTTCATAACATTTATGGCTAAAAGTTGACTTGTAGCATAGGAGGTAAAATTCTTTTTGCTCAAAAAAAATTAAAACAAGAAAAAGTAATTCTGTTTGATAAAATTCTTCAGTTTGCTTAGATTGTGGGATAAGAGTCATTGTACTAACAATGAACTCAAGTCTCAATTAAACTGAAGTATGTGGACAAAAGTGGAAAGTTTCTGAGCAGTCCGTACCAGCGTGAAGTTGGTTACTTGAACAACTTCTCAAGCGCCAAAAATGGTTAAACTGTGAACAATGTTGGTTCATTGTTGAAGAGTGGTAACATTTGAGCCCACTTTGGAATTAAATAGCTTCCATCTCCAATTTAAGGGTAAGCGTGTAAACAAAAAAAAATTAAATTAAAAAATTAAACATTTAAGATATTCTTCCATCAACAATTAACTACAATTACATGCAGAATTATTATTCTTATCATCTCCTTTAATAAGTCTTGTTATCATCTATTTGTTAAATCTCATTTAAGGTAAAAGCATTTTGGCTTGTGTTTTTAATTTCATTTACTTTCTAACATCTTGAAAGCTTGTTATCATATTTGCAATCTTGTAAGCTTGCCAGGGCACATTGACAATTTTTTTAGGAAAATAAAGAAATTGAAATAGCTCGTGTTCCTTTTTTTTTTTTTTTAAAGAAAGATCATTTTACAAAATTATTTGAGAAGTTGAAGGTAAAATTGTTTGATTGATTCACGAAAAAGGGGAAGTATTTTTTCAGCCGTTAACTCTGTTTTTAAAATTACCTTATTCCCTTTAG
Source organism: Boswellia sacra (assembly GCA_013180625.2). Lineage (NCBI taxonomy): Eukaryota > Viridiplantae > Streptophyta > Magnoliopsida > Sapindales > Burseraceae > Boswellia > Boswellia sacra. The sequence continues at coordinate 29,846 of SNVD02011045.1, forward strand.
CAATAATCGACTCTTTGAACCACAACCGCTTATTCTCTTCTATGCTGGAGGGGAGTTGCAACCATTTAACATGGATTGATCATAAAAGAGAGAAGGAAGATGGTGTTTTTAAGTCGTCGAGAAAACAGTTTTGGACATTATTTTTCCTTTGTTATACAATTTTATCTTCATTAGGATAGACGATTGAAATATTTTAGTTTAGAAGCAGGGCTCAAATAGTCAAATTCCAGTTAGACTTAGCCCCCCGTAAGTTAACGTTGAAACATGAGTGTTGTGTATGCATTGGTCGCAGCCCAAGAAGGGTGAGGCCAATCTAACCCCATTACTGGCGAAAGGCAGGCCCAATTGTGCTACAGAAGCGAGATGAGCCCCCAAGGTTCACCCTTCAGTATTTCATAGTCGGCAGCAACAATATTCAACCAAAATTGAGTCAACCATGAACCGTGAGGAGGGTAAACATCAGAAGTTGACATGACATGACATGACATGACATGCGGTTCGTTAGTCATAGTAGAGAATTATGACATTTATTAGGCTACTCAGCTTTGCTTTTAACAATACTCCTTTCACTTCTGCTGCTTGCTATTTATGTGACGGCAGCTCCTTCTCATGTTCCACGTGACACACGCACGATTTTGCGTGGAACTTACTTAAAAATATATCAAAGAATGAGATTTCGAAGTAATTGTTATGGTAATTTGAGATCTTTATGTTGAGAATGATTCATTAGTACAAAGAATGATCATGGTGTTTTGAAAGTTTCTGAAAGGTTCCATGACATTCCAGAACGTTCTGATAGAATCCGGAAGAATCCTTAGGGTCATGCTATTTTATATGCTGCGACGTTAAGTCACCTATGAACCACTGCTTATCACCAATACTCTCCTTCCCACCTTGTTCCTGATCATCAACCTAATATATCTCATTCGAGAGTATTTGGTTATGTTGTGCAAGTACCTATTAAGCCTCCACAACGCACTAAGATGGGCCCTCAACGCAGGTTAGCTATTTATGTTGGTTTTAATTCACCTTTAATTATTAGATATCTTGAACCATTGACTGGTGAACTTTTTACCGCATGATTTACGGATTGTCATTTTGATAAGACAGTCTTCCCATCACTAGGGAATGAGGAAACGCCTCCTGAAGTTAGGCATGAATTTTCTTAAAATGTATCAAGTCTGTCTCATATGGATCCTTTCACCACTCCAGGTGAGAATAAGGTGCAAAGGATAATCCACCTCCAAAGAATCGCTAATGAATTGCCTGTCGCATTCATTGACGTAACAAAGATGACTAAATTCCATATAGTAGCTGCTAATTTTTCAGGAAGGGTTATAATACCTTCTAGACCATCTAATGAAGAGGCATCAAATAAATTACATGTTGCATGCCAGAAGCATGGTAGACCACCTGGATCTAAAGATACTATTCCCCAAAAGAGAAAATTAAATTCCAAAATTTCTAAATCAACTCTTAAAGAGTCAAAACTCCTATAAGAAATATTACCCCTTGAAGTGGCACAAGTCCCTGAAGCAACAAGAGCCCTTGAAATGGCACATATTCGAGAAGTGATAACCCTTGAAAGGGAAAAGGTCCTTGAAGAGACAAGTAAAAAAATAGCCATAAAGTATGCATATACAAAAGAAATATGGAATCATGAAAAGATAATCATCGATGATATATTCTCATTTGCAGTAGCATTTAAAATTATGAATAATGATTCTGAGCCTCATATAGTTGACGAATGTCGACAGAGGCATGATTGACCTAAATGAAAAGAAGCAATATGGGCATAATTAACTTTTTTAGAAAAACGTAAAGTATTTAGATATGTAGTCTATACGCCTGAAGATGTCAACCCTGTCAGGTACAAATGGGTTTCTGCAAGAAAACGTAATAAACAAAACGAGATTGCTAGATATAAAGTCCGACTAGTGGCTCAAGGATTTTCCCAAAGACTTGGTATTGATTATGATGAAACGTATTCACCAGTCATGGATGGAATCACATTCAGATATTTGATCGTTTGTTAGTCTTTGAAAGGCTTGAAATGCGTCTTATGGACGTGGTTACTGCATATTTATACGATACTTTGGATAACGACATTTATATGAAAGTCCCTAAAGAATTTACATTGTCTAAAACAAATAAAGCAAACCCTCGAAATATATATTCAATCAAATTACAAAGATCATTATGTGGATTGAAACAATCTGGGTGAATGTGGTACAATCGACTCAGTGAGGACCTCATCAAGGAAGGATATATTAATGATCTTATATGCCCATGTGTATTCATAAAAGAATCAGGATTTGGATTTGCTATTATAGCAGTATATGTTGATGACATGAATTTAATTGAGACTCTTGAAAAATTCTAAGAAGTTGTTGAATACTTGAAAAGAGAATTTGAAGTAAAAGATTTGGGGAAAACAAAATATTATCTCAGCCTACAGCTTGAGCACAATGATCATGGGAAATTTATCGATCAATCAAATTACACTGAGAAGATCCTAAAAAGTTTTAGTATAGATAAAGCTCACCCCTTGAGTACCTCAATGGTAGTTTGGTCTCTGTATCCTAAAAAGGATCCATATCGACCTGAAGAGGATAATGAAGAGATACTTAGTCCCGAAGTGCCATATCTCAATTCAATAGGTGCCCTAATGTACCTTGCACAATGCATTAGACCAAACATATCATTTGCTGCTAATTTGCTAGCTGGCAGGATTTAGCTTTGCACCAATATCCCAACATTGTAATGGAATTAAACACATTTTTTGATACCTTTATGGAACGATTGATCTAGGATTATTTTACTCAAAACAATCTTCTCACAGTCATGGACTAGTTGGTTATGCAGATGCTGGATACCTATCTAATCCACACAAAGTCAGATCACAGACATGGTATGTGTTTACATATAACAGCATAACAATATCATGGCGATCTACTAAAAAATCTACGGTTGCTACATCTTCAAACCATTTTGAAATTCTAGCACTTCATGAAGTAAGTCGTGAGTGTATATGGCTAAGGTCTGTCATCCATCATATTCAAAGTACATGCAAATTACCCTTCTCAGATTCTCTTACAATTATATTTGAAAATAATGTCGCTTGCATTACTCAAATTCGAGGATGATATATCAAAGGAGATAAAATTAAGCACATATTTCCAAAATTCTTTTATACTCATGAGCTTCAACAGAATAGAAAGATCGACGTCAAACAAATATGATCTTCTGATAATTTTGCTAATCTATTCATCAAAGCATTACCGACGTCAATATTTGAAAAATTGGTGTACGATATTGCCATGAGTAGACTTTCCAAGCAACCAAGTTGATATACATACATACATACATACATATATACATATATATATATATATATATATATATATATATATATATATATATATATATGTATATATAGCTATGAGGAGAAGTCGTCATCAGGGGGAGCAGTATGGACATATACATGCACTGTACTCTTTTTCTTTTGACTAGGTTTTATCCCATTGGATTTTATTGACAAGGTTTTTAATGAAGCAGTTGCAGTTCAACACTATCTTTCAGTTTATTATATAATTACATTTCTTTTCTAAAGTTTTTATCCCACTGGATTTTTCTTTTGGAAAGTCAAATGCAGTTATATAAAAATGATAAAACTTGAAAGGGTAGTGTTGCAAATTAGGTAGCGTTTCCACCATTTCTCCATATAGCGGTCTTACAACATGTCATTCAAATTTTACATATGCCATTCTCTTATTCCTGAGCCTATGCATGGAAGAGTGATGGAAAGCCAAAGCATTGTACTTCCATGTGTACACTTGAGACTTGGATGAAATGAATTTTTCCCTCTGCACTGATGCCGTAGGGAGGAAGTTATTTTATTTATATACTGTGTACTAGTACAATACCAGATGGCATTGTATTACAGGAGGCCATGAAGGCCAATAGAAACCTTTCATCTGTCTAAATCTAGAAGCTGGTATAAATGCCAGCACACACCTTTACAACTAATCCTGAGCTGGTATAAATGCCAGCACAACAGTTTGTAGCTAATCCTAGGTAGAGGATAATAAACAGAGGAAGTAATCAATAAAACAGTAATTAAGGTTGTTAACTAACTTAACAGCATTATCACTGGTAGCACCAAAAAATAACAGAATGCAATGAAAGAGGAGCAGCTTAATGTGCTGTCTTAACACCCCCCCTTAAGCTAGAGGGTATTTCTATGACTCCAAGCTTAGATCGGAAGAGCTGAAGCTGTGGTGTTCCCAAAGCTTTTGTTAGGCAATCGGCAACTTGACCACATGAGGGAACATAGCGAACTTCAAGCAACTTTTGTAGGACTTTATCCCTGACAAAGTGAATGTCAATTTCAATGTGCTTTGTCCTGGCATGGAGAACTGGATTAGAAGCAAGGGCACTAGCACTGGTATTATCGCACCAGGTTCTAGGACACTGACTGGATTGAAAATGGAGTTCACTGAGAAGGGACTGCAGCCAAGTGATTTCAGCAGCTACTGATGCCAGTGCACGATATTCAGATTCTGTGCTGGATCTTGAAACCACTGCTTGTTTCTTAGATTGCCAGGAAGCCAGTGTATCACCAAGGAAAACACAATAGCCCCCAATGGATTTCCTGTCTTCGATGCTACATGCCCAGTCAGCATCTGAGAAACTAGTGATGTTGTTGTTGTCACAAGGTCTGATGTGAAGACTGAAGGAAATTGTGGCTTTGAGATACCTTAGTATCCTTTTTACTCCTTTCTAATGGCCTGTTTTGGGAGCTTGGAGTGATTGACTAAGCTTATTAACTATATAAGCAATGTCAGGTCTTGTGTGAGATAAATATTGTAGAGCTCCCAAGGTACTTCTGTAGAGTGTGGGATCATGAAAAGGAGTTGAGTCTTCCTATGATGACAATTTCTGATTAAGTACTGCTGGAGTAAGACAGCCCTTCAAGTGATCAAATTTAAGTTTCTGCAGTAGATCAGCAATGTACTTAGCCTGACTTAAGTAAATTCCTGAGGAGTCTCTCCTTACCTCAATGCCAAGGAAGAAATGCAATTCTCCAAGATCCTTAAGAGCAAATTTCTTGTTTAGTTCAAGAATAAGTCCCTGGCATAACTTAGGATTGTTTCCAGTTATGAGAATATCATCTACATAAACAAGTATGTAGATCACATTTTGTTGATCCTTGAGAACAAAGAGAGAAGAATCAGATTTGGAGTTTGTGAAACCCCATTCCAGAAGAGTGATCTTTAACTTGTCAAACCAGGCCCTGGGTGCCTATTTTAGTCCATAGAGAGCCTTGTTTAGCCTGCATACATGTGTTGGTTTTGCAGGATCTATATAACCTTCGGGTTGTACCATGAACACTGTCTCTTCTAGATTTCCATTCAAGAATGCATTATTGAAGTCTAACTGTCTCACTCCCCAATTTTGTGACACAGCCAAGGTCAGAATAACTCTTATTGTTGCTGGTTTAACTACTGGACTGTAGGGTTCAATATAGTCTATGCCTGGGGTCTGATGGAATCCCTTTGCCACTAATTTGGCCTTGTGTTTATGAATTGAGCCATCACTGTTTAGTTTGACTTTGAAAACCCATTTGTTTTCAACCAGGCTATAGTGTGGAGAATAAGGTACTAGTGTCCATGTATCATTCTTGATTAAAGCATTGAATTCATCATCCATTGCTCTTTTCCAGACTACTGACTTCAGGGCTTCATTGACTGTTGCAGGTTCAAGAGAAGAGTTATGTAGTTCAAGGTTATAAATTTTTGGTTTGAAGATTCCCATCTTTGACCTTGTAACCATTGGATGACAGAAGGATGTGGGATTGACATGAGGCAATTCTGTTTGAGTATCTACAGGTTCATTCAAGATGGGAGCAATTCCTTATTGAGGCTGAGATGAGGTTGATGAATTCTCAGGAGAGTGTGAAGGATTGGTGCAAGGATCTGGATTAGCTTGAAGAGGTGTTGGTACTGTTGCATCAGGAGAGTTGGGAGGAACTGTTCTGTTGGTTGATTATATGAACTTCTGTGGTTTAGAGTGAAACTTTAGAGGATACCACCAATTGATAAGAGGAAAGTTTAGACCAGGTTGAGTTGAATTGGGTGTTTGTGACACATGACTTTCTCTGAAATTCATAAAAACATTTTTGAAGGGAAACTCCAATTCATTGAAGGTTACATGTCTGGAAATGTAAACTCTCCTAGTAGGACTCAGGCACTTGTACCCTTTATGGGAGTCACTATATCCTAGGAATACACACTTTGTGGAGTGAAATTGGAACTTTTGTGTGTGATATGGCCTCAGGTAGGGAAAGCAAGAACATCCAAATGTTTTCAAGAGTTTATAATCTGGTTCTTGGTTGAAAACTTTCTGCCAGGGAGATAAATTATTCAGCACTGGTGTTAGGAGCCTATTAATTATCCACACTGCTGTATGGAAGGCTTCCCACCAGTACTTCAAGGGCATGTTAGCCTGTGCCAGCATTGTTAACCCTACTTCTACTACATGTCTGTGTTTTCTCTCTGCCTTCCCTTGTTGTTCATGTGTGTATGGACAGGCTATCCTAGATTCAATTCCATGATTCTTAAGAAATTCAGCAAGTGGTCTGTACTCCCCTCCCCAATCTGATTGAATGCATTTTATTGATCTTTCAAACTTGTTTTCTACAAGACTTTTAAATTACTTGAAGACTAAGAAGGTGTCAGATTTGTTTTTCAAGGGGTATATCCAAGTAAACCTGCTGAAATCATCTATGAAATGTATGTAATATTTATACCCTGAAGTTGATGCAATAGGTGTAGGGCCCCATAAGTCAGTGTGGATTAAATCTAGGATATTCTTTGTTCTATTTGTGGAATTTTTGAAGGGCAGTGCATGAGATTTTCCCAATTGACAAGCATCACAGAATTTAAAGTTCTCAAAACTGTCTATTTGTTCATTACAAGTTTTCAACACTTGATTGAGAATCTTTACAGATGGATGTCCAAGCTTTCTGTGCCATATACAAATTTTGTTTTGTTTTAGTGAATCATTGAAGTCTAACACAGAAGGTTTGACAGAACTAAGAGACTTTTGTTTGGTAGAGATAGACTCTGATGAGATGCTAGACTCAAGACTGGTTTGTAGGACTCCTGGATTTGAGGTTTTATTCTTGCTGGACTGACTGTTGGATGGTTTCTTGGCTTCTTGGTAAAATTTGTAAAGTCCTCCTTCAACTCTCCTGTACAGTAGTACCTGATGGGATTGTTTGTCCTTCACAAGACAGTAGTTAGGATGGAATTCAATAAACACATTGTTATCTCTAGTAAGCTTTGAGACAATTATCAAGTTTTTGGTGATTTTAGGCACACATAAGATATTTTGCAGGTTGAGAACAACATCACAAGCAGGCAATATGGTGTTTCCAATATGAGAAATACACAATTGTCTTCCATCACCAACAGAGAGAGTGTTCTTACCTCCATACTCACTGCTTGAATTGAGTAGACTTGGCACTGCAGTGAGATGGTTGGTAGCTCCACTGTCAGCATACCAACCCTCGTCACCAACTGTCTTAGAAGTAGCTATGTAGGCTTGTTGAGATTGAGTCTGGTTCTGAAATTGCCTTTGAGGCCCCTGGTTGCTGCTGTTGCTTCCATTTCTGCTTGAGGAACCCATGTAGTTTAGGTCAGTTCTATAAAAGCAAATAGAGGCAGGATGTCCTACTTTTCCACAGATCTGACATATTGGTTTGGAGTTTCCAAACCTTCCACCACCTCTGCCTCTGTGGAAGTTGTTGTTGAAACCTCTCCCAAAGTTTCCTGAGTTATGACTGTTCTTGAAATTGCCTTGCCTAGGCTGGTTTACATTATTGCCTTTTTGCTTGCCATACACGACATTGGCTGATACTTGATTCAGACTAAGATTGGTGAAGTTGTTAAGCCTTTCTAGTCTGTTCTCAAAGTTGAGCAGTGTAGCTTGAAGCTCCTGCCAGGAAATGTCATCCTTGGCTTGGACTTGGACTGCAATGGGGGTATACTCAGCATCCAATCCCAAACAGACAAATGAGACTAAGTCACTTACTTTAATCGGGCTACCAGCAACAGCAAGGTTATCAGAGATCTTTTTCATTTTAGTAAGATATTCACTCATTGTTAAAGAACCTTTCCTAGTAGTTTGGAGATCAAACCTGAGATTTGAAATTTTGGATCGATTTTTAACTCCACAGTACTCTTCCAGTGCAGTCCACAGGTCATGGGATGTTGTTTGATCAATGACTTGAGCTACTATTTCACTGGTTACAGAACCCAGTAACCAACCTACTAGGAGGTTGTCAATTGTGACCCATTCATCATATTCTGGATTAGGAATGAGTTGTGATTCAGTGCTGGTTCTGTTTTCTGAAGTTTCACCAGCTGTAATGAATTATGGTGGACAGGTCTTGGTGCCGAGAACAAATCCTTCCAGTTTGTGACCTCTAAGAGTTGGTAGTATCATGGCCTTCCAAACAATGAGGTTGTCTTCATCCAGTTTAATTGGAAATGACTGACTCATTATGTTCCCAAAGGGTGAGTTGCCATTGATGAAGCTTGAATGAGAGGACAGGCCTGAATTTCCAGTTGGGGAATTTCCATTGAAGGATCCAGTAGACATGGCGTAGGCCTACAAGCTCTGATACCAACTTGAGATTTGGATGAAATGAATTTTTCTCTCTACACTGATGCCGTAGGGAGGTAGTTATTTTATTTATATACTATGTACTAGTACAATACCAGATGGCATTGTATTACAAGAGGCCATGAAGGCCAATAGAAAACTTTCATCTGTCTAAATCTAGAAGCTGGTAGAAATGCAAGCACACACCTTTACAACTAATCCTGAGCTGGTACAAATGCCAGCACAACAGTTTGTAGCTAATCCCAGGTGGAGGATAATAAACAGAGGAAGTAATAAGTAAAACAGTAATTAAGGTTGTTAACTAACTTAACAGCGTTGTCACTGGTAGCCGAAAAATAACATAATGCAATGAAGGAGGAGCAGCTTAATGTGCTGTCTTAACATGTACAATTCTCTATTTGCCACAAACTTAATTGTGTGGCATTTTCTTATTGGCCAAAGTGTACTGTAAATATGGGCTCACACTTGAGAAATGAATATACATTTCTGGAATCAATGCTCTCTTTTTCCCTTTGCAATAATCTTCTTACTTCAGTTTTTTGGACCTTCGTCCTTAAATTTTGTTATACTTTATTTATTTCAGTAACAATATTGATTTGATAATTCAATCAAATTCATTAGAGTGTTATTTTATTTCTCTAAGGATAAAAAAAAAAAAAAAGTTGCCGGCTGGGAAAAGTCCTTGACATCACAGCAAGACAAGTCTCACAAAAAATAAATAAATAAATAAATTGAAAATTAATAAGTCTCTTTGATTGCAGCAGTGTTGGTTAGGTAGAGATAATGATGAGGTGGGCACGTTGTTTCTTAAACGCGGTCCCTTTCTGCATGTCGCATTATGAAGCAGACCCACTCAAATAATTGGAATTCTCGTTCAGTTTCTTCTTTATAGATGAATCTTATTTCTTTGGTAATGGTACTCTTCACTTGGTTGCCTCCATCATCTCTGCTCCCACAGTACACAAAGTACCGCTAGCTCCTCGCCAGCTTTGCTTCATTTCGGCTTTCCTTGTTCATTTCTTCATTCATTCATGTACCTCCAATGTTTGTTTCTATTATTCTCTTCAAACTTGAATTCCCATACACTCTTATTATTTAACTGCCACTCAGTGAACTTTAGTCTCTCCGTAATTGTCACATTATTCTTACAAGAATAACGTATTTCAATTCGCAATTTAGATTCGAATCTTACCATTCTCATGCACTTGTTTCCAATTCATCTATTTCGACTCCAAATACCGCTCACTTATCATAGGTACGTTATCAATAAACAAATAAATAAAAGCATTTAATGAGATTTTTTCTTTTTCAAAAGTATTTAATATATGATTTATCAATGCATCTTATAAACTTTTTAAACAATAAGATTGCTTAAAACTATAATTTAGAAGGCTGTTTAACGTTAAGTTGTTGCAACAAGTGAGAGAAATTATGACAACAAGTTTTGAGTCAAAATTTAAGTTAAAACTTTGAATTAAATGGTTGTGATATTATTTAAATATTGGGTTTTGTTTCGAAGATTGCCCATGATTAATTGTGACCCCTCTTTGACTGTCGGTCTTCCATGAACCGTTCAGATGGTCTATCGTGTTTGTATCTTTTAATTTGTTTACCTTTAAAGTTTTACTTTCTCCTCCCAAGTTTCTCATCGATCCGATAATAATATTATAAATTCAATTAATTTAGACATATTTTCTTTTAAAATTCATGATTAGTCTTTTATGTCTCGGGTAAATATTACATTTCAAAGTTTATATCTTTTGTCTAAAAAATTATTTACAATAATTAAAAAAAATGTTTCAAAATGAGTAATCAGTGTAGTATGATCTATTACTTCATTAAGGTTAATTTAGTTTGTAACTTTGTACATTAATTTAGTTGATTGAGGGATTTAAATATGTCATGTTTATTTTTCTATTTGTCAATTGTAGGCCTTTCATTAACTTAAACTTGATTATTGATGATATTGGATCGAATATTATATTCTGATAATTTCTCTCTATATTATTTTTTTTATCATTCTCCCTGTTATTTTCTTCTTGGATTTTTCTTTATTTTGACAGGTCCCTTTATTAGTAATGTAGTAATTAAGTATAAATTATTAAAGATAATACTCAAATAATTTTTTTATAAGACTACACAATCTTTAGAAAGCAGTAAATATTATTTAAGGTGTTAAGATATGTTTTCAAGGTACAGGTTAAGATTGTCTAATATTAATTAATAATAATTATTGGCTATAGTTTTTAAAAATTTAAGTAATCTTAATCTATAATAGTAATAAAAATCCAAGTTGCTACTCTCTGAATTTTTTATTGTTCAAAAAAGTAAAAGCAAGTGATGAGTTGTGCAATGGCGAATTTATGCAAGTATTAAGATAATAATTCGTACAAATCTTTGTGGTTGGAAGATTTTATAGCAAACTTCTCTTTCCATTTCATGCTCCTTAACTACCCATTTATTTAATTTATTACTTTCAAAAACAACTTTTTGTTTAATCCTAGCCTAGAAAGACGTAAATTAAAGTATATTTTCTCCCATGTTGTTTTGTCTTGGAGAAGATCATATAAATATCTATTATTTGACATTCTTAGAAATCAACAACCTAGATATTTGGGAATTAAATTTTTTTAAAGGGGTTTTGATTTAATCAAAATTTTGAAATCTAAGAGGAAAGTATTAAACAAAATTAATATCTAACTTGTAAACGCCAAATTACTTTTTGGCTCTTTACATAACGAGCCGAAGAAATTGATTTATATTTTCGTACTTTAAAATGTGTTTAACAACATATTCTTAAAAAATGTTTTCGAAGATATATAGAATTACAATTTATTTGAGGTAAATGAATACTTTAAAATATGTTTGACAGCATATTCTTGAAAAATGTTTTCAAAATATATAGCTTTTTTTTTTATTTTTTGGTTCCGAACTTTAAATTTATAGACATGATTTTAGTTTTGCTCCTTGATTGATTTAGGTTTTTAGTACTATGCACTCGAAAGCGTAAAAGATCATTTTAACATTAGACAATAGTACAAAGAAGAAGAATAATCATCATATGTAAACCTTTATAAGTGAAACAATCATTTTATGAGACTTCAATGAAGATGGATAAATAATTACATGATTTTTTTGACAAATAAATTTATTTATTTATTTGAATGTTTTTGGTGTAATGCCAAACATGTATGATTAGCAAGAAACTTAATTTGAACACAAAACAAGTTGAAAAATGGCAAACAAGTGTAGTGATAGGACACCTTAAAATAAATAATTAAGCATTGTATTTGAAGGTGCTTTTGGTGGAAGCATGAATTCAATGAACCCAAAGTGGCATTTTGTTGGGGGTCCCTATGTTATGTTAATTTGTAGATGAGATGATAAGACAACAGGACAGTCTAATCTAATCCAATCCAATAATATGTGTTGGAAACGCTCTTAATTTACGTTTTTATGTGTTTACACAATTATTGTAAGGATCATGTTACAATACCATGTCAATACCTCACCTTATTCACTCGGATTCTTCTGTGTCGACTTTTCTTTCTTTATTTCTTTTTTTAAATAAAAATAAAAAATTACCATATACTTTATAATATAATAATTAAAATAATTTTACAAAATAATAGCAAAAAATTATCAAAATATACTAATTCTATATAAAAATTATATATCTACAACCTAAATCTATAATAACCTCCTACAATGCAAGTTAGAAAAATCTTATCAGAGATATTATTATCATGTGATATAATATAACTTCTTTTATGTTACACAAAATATCAGGGATAGAGATTGATTTTTGTCTATTTTTTATTGTATGAACCAATTCGTTGTATTTATCTACCTATGCAAAAAAATAAATGTATGTATATATAAGATCGAATCTTGAATAGTTGGGTTTTTAAAAGTTAAAAATAATTTTGTGACAAAAATGAGTGACAGATTCCCATAAATGTGGTATCGACCAAAAGTTTGGTGAGGCCCCATTTGTGAGGTTGTGGTTGTGGGTAAAAAGCCTAAATCGACATCTTGAAGAAGGGAAAACGACATTGTTTTGCTTTGTTTGTATTCAAAGTTCAACACATATATGCATCGTTAAGTTGAGTGGAGGCTGTCAAGTTTTGTCATGATGGCAAGCATATGTTCAAAACTTATGGGTCTCTGTCTCCGCAGCCACTTGATTATCTTTTGAACCTAATGCCCAGAACACACAAGCAACACTTCACATTCTCCAATTATTAATTACTTACCATATATTTGTTTAGATGATAGAAAACCAAATATTAATCGTTCTTAAAATTATGTCAAGACTAAGCCATTTTTCAATACTTCTGAGTTTTTAAGTTCGTTTTATTTACCATTGTATCAAAGTTAAAAGTTTTGAAAATCGATGTCTTGATTCGATTTCACGGATTCATATTTCAGGAAGAGATGTTAAACGCAAATATCAGTTTTGAGCTAACCCTGGAATATTATTTTCTTGTAGCTTTAAGTTTTTTAGTCCAATAGTTTCTTAACACTCCAAAGGATAATTGCTTGTAAAGTATTGTTCAAGAATCAAAGAGTTTGAGAAGCCCGTTTAGAATTTATACTTGAAAAAGAGAAACAAGAAAAGCACAAATAAAAGAATAAAAGCTAAAAGACGTAAACTTTATGAAAATCTTATGACAAAGTCGAAGAAGAGAGTTTAATTTGATATAACACTGGAAAAGCTCACAGAACAAACATTCTTTTGACTAAGTGATTAGAAGTGTTTTATTTATATCATCAGCTTCAATTTAAGAATTTGGAATTTGCTTTTACTCAAACAAAATAGAAAAAATAGGAGAAAAAAATAAAATAAAGTACCAGTAAGGACCTGCAACTTCTTGCAAAGAAACTTTTTTTTTAAATTAATTGAAAATTGAGGTCCAACACCTTTTGCAATTATCACAAATATTCCTCACTTTGTTAAAAAAAAATACAAATTTTAAATTAATATTTGTAAAGAATTTCCACACTTTATTAACAAAAGAAGTGTTTATAATGGTTACTTTTGAAAGCTTCCAAAAATTTGTTTCTCAACTAATTGTTAGTGCTTATTAAATTTTGGTCAATTTTGAGTTGAAAGCACTTAATAATCAAATTAATTAACACATTATTGTTTTATTGTTTAGATTGGATTATTGAATATTGAGATTAATTTTTTCCTCTTAATTTTCTCTCCTTTTTTTATTTTAAATTTCCTTCCCTTTTCTTTTTATATATAATTTTTCTTCTTCATTTCTTGGTTACTTTTGAACCTCGTTCCCTTCACAAAATCTAAAATATCTTTATTGAGATTATCAATATTCGATTTCTAACAGAATTCAATCTAATGAAGCTTCTTGGGAGAGACTAGATTATGCTTGAGTCAAAGTTGAGTGTAACATCCAGGGATAACTTCATTGTAGCTCACTCAGCTTTATATCAGCTAACCTAGCTAGGGTTAATCATGTTCTTTTGTACCTTTTTGCATTTAATTTGTACTGGATGGAAGGAATACCCTTTGGGCTTTTAGTACAAGTTACAGTTCATTTGTGTAACACAAGATGCCAACCAATTACATCAGATAATAATAATAATAATAATGATGATGATGATGAAGATAATTAATTATACCAATTGGTATCCAGCATCTCTCTGGTATAAATGCTTCCCACAAGGAGGCATGTCCAAACGGATTTATTTCTCTCATTAACCATCCTTTTCAATGTTATTTTACCTAATCATCAACCATCTTCTGTCAATGTAGCTTAAAGATAGACGTTACATTTGTGGTTTTTTTTAATTATTATTAGTAAGAGTTTGAATATAGATTTTCATATTGATTAACAACAAAAAAGTTTATTAACATTTTTCAAACACTTTTATCTTAACCTTGCCAAGCTTTTGAAACCCGGGGGTGGCTCAAATGATTATGAATGAGAATGATTTAGTAGGTAGGCTCAGGACAAAAGTAATCAAATAAAAGAAAAACAGGTAAACTTTATCATCTTAATGAATTAACAAGAGATTATAGATCTAAACAAATTAACCCAAAACAGGGATGACGATTAGACTCATCTGGGCTTCCAAATATTAAATAGCCTCTTGGGACTCATATATGTATATGTATATTATTGACCATAAAATTGCCGTCCACATTTAAGACAGATACTTGAAAAGGAGTAAAATTCCTTACAAGAAGTTGGTGTTCTTACTTGGGAAAAGTCAGAACTTTTTACATATTTGCTCTGCAAGTAGTAGTAAGTAAACTAAAAGTAACCAAACCAGAGAAACAAACTGAAACTGAAAGCACTTTTTGAAGGAAGGATATTGGTCTTTAAAGGTTTCACTGAAAACAAACAAAATCGATAAACAGCTGAAATTGCAGTCACATTCTGCCCAATGCCACATTCTAGTATTATATTATATGCTCCACCCAGAATAGTCCCAAGATGTACCTACTTGCTACTTTCTATTGGGACTAATAATATAAAATGTCACAGTCCCCGATGACACTAAATACTACCTAAATTAGTCACATCCCAGCCTACTACAATTTATGCAAAAAAAAAAAAAAAAAGAAGATATTATAAACTACATTAAACAAATATATAAAATCCATTCACTAGTTAAATAATGAAACTATACAAATGTAGGAGTATTCTGAGTTACATCACCATGTTTCAATCCTCAGACTCTTTAGAAAATAAAAGTAAATGCAAAAATCCTTTTTTGTTAATTTTTTAACAAGTTGTTCAGCCATGTCTTAGGAATACATATTTTATATTATTTTCCTATACTGATTTCTAATATTATTGGATAGCTTGACAAACAAAGTGTTATTTATTTATCTAAATGTTGAAATGAACATTTTATTTGGAAAGACGATTAAAAAAAAGTTGAAGGTTTTGTTATAATTAATAAAAAATTTGGTAATTTTGGAGAGCAAAAATGGAGAAATAGTAAATGGTTTTGAACTAAAGTAGCAGGCAGTAGTAATGGAAAAGAGTGTAGTTGAGTTGAGTTGAGTTGAACTGAGTTCTGTTAAAGCTAGCACAGGGAGGGGAGGGCCGTAACAGTAACAGGGCGTTAGAAAGGGAAAAGCAGGAGCAGGACATTGCAATCTCTCAAACCCTGCCAACCTACTTTAGTTTAAATAGTTTGTTTGTTGAACTCTTTTCTCTTTCTTCAGCTTTTGCTCTCTATCATTTATTTATTCTTATTATTTATAACTCTCTCATCCCTCTCTGTCAATCTCTCTCTCCTTCACAGTGTACTAAACTTTCCCTCGCTGGCATGGGCCAGTATAATCAGTGTCAGGTGTCTGCTTTTCACTTCACTCTTTCTCTCCACCCAACTCTTCTTCACTCGCTTTTGCCATTCTGAGACTTAAACCAAATTATCTCTCTCTCTCTCTCTCTCTCTCTATCCTTAGCTTTCTACAATCCAACAACTACACACACTCTCATGATGATGAACCACAATACCACCATGGATGGATACTAGACATCACTTATGGAACTGGGTTCAGGCTCCTTGACCGACTCACCTGGGGGTGGGGGTGCTTCCTCTCCACCCAACTCCTCCACTGAGTCACTTAATGGTTTAAAGTTTGGCCAAAAAATCTATTTTGAGGATGCGGGTGCTGCCGGGGTTTCAGCTAAAGCATCCGCACCGGGTTCTTCGTCATCATCCCGGTCAGGTTCAGGGTCAGGGTCAGGTTCAGGGAGGAAGGTCAGGAGTGGTGGTTCTGGAGTGGTGCAAACTGCGCAGCCGCCGCG
This sequence comes from Boswellia sacra, assembly GCA_013180625.2. Classification (NCBI taxonomy): domain Eukaryota; kingdom Viridiplantae; phylum Streptophyta; class Magnoliopsida; order Sapindales; family Burseraceae; genus Boswellia; species Boswellia sacra. The sequence goes on from SNVD02011045.1 coordinate 46,330, forward strand.
TTGCCAGGTGGAGGGCTGCAAAGTGGATCTAAGTGATGCTAAGGCTTATTATTCCAGGCATAAAGTCTGTGGCATGCATTCCAAGTCTCCTATGGTCATTGTAGCTGGCCTTCAGCAGAGGTTTTGCCAGCAGTGCAGCAGGTGAGCTCAACCTTTGCATTTTTATTTATTTTGCTTTTATCTGATTTTGATTTGATGGAGAATGATAGCTGATCTTCAATTCTGTGCTTTCTTTTCTTTTCTTTTCTTGGTGTTTGTTTACTTGTTTAACCGTCTATCTCAGTGTTGAGCTATTCTAGTGTTGGTTTTTAGATATTCTCTGTTCACTAAGTGCTTCTTGCTGTGTCATATTTTGCTATTTTTCTTCTGTTCATGGACTTTTGGTAAGCTATCGCTGTTGTTGATCTGGTTGAATTCTTTGGATTATTTATTTATTTATTATTTAATTGGGTTCCTTGGTTACCTGCGTTTATTTCCCTAATTTAATGGGGGTATGGGAACTTGTGCTCCGGTAAGGTTGCTGAATTGTTCTTTTGTCTTTGGATTTTTCTGTGGTGGAATTTATACTGGGGAATGCTTTGGATTTTATTGTTGTCCTTGGTGATTTTTGTTTTTGGTTTAATAAAATGGTTTTGGCGCTTCATGCTTGTCTTCTGCTTGAGAAATAGCTCATACTTTTGAAAATTTTGGTATCAACTGTAACTGGATATCTCTGTATGTTGGCATGTGGCTTAAGTGAGGTTATATATGTACATGGTTAATTGTTTGGTTTTGGGAATACGTATTTTGCAATTATATATAATTTGGCTGCGATATGGATGTTATTTGGTTCTGGTCAGAAGCTTGTCTCTTTTGAGCTATACAGAAATTATTACGATTTGTTTTATTAGCATTGCCATTTCTGCAAAAACTATCATCCACGCCAGGGGATACGAAGAACAACAAGATCAAGGATGCGTAGTTTCCATAAACAATGGAAACTTAGTTTTAGTGTAAATGAGAATGATGTTAGTTTTAGTGTAAATGAGAATGATGTTAGTTTTAGTGTAAATGAGAATGATGTGCTATGAAAACTTTTATGAAAAAATTACTTCTCCCCTTCACACTTTCCCTTCCAAATGTGTTCTTCACAGTTTTCCATTAAGAAAAAAAAAACTTTTATGGTTGCTATAAAGATGCTGTCTGAACAAGTTTGCTTTTGTTCATCAATGCTTAAAATGGAATGGCAAGATAAATAGCTGAAACTTTAGTGTCTTTTTTGAGAATACAGCTATTCTTTCAGAACTTGTCTGCACTATATGTTTACCCTTGGTTTTATGTTGTAGTTTCTTTGCCTTGCCTTTTATTCCTCTCATGGATTAAATTCGTGAATGAATATGGTACTTACGTATGAATGTTTGTGTGTCTATGTTAACTTATGTGATATTTCTGTCTGATGTTTTGATATCTCTTTTTGGAGTAAAAGTGGTATAAACCCGATATGAGGTTCTGTGATTGAAAAATTGTTGGATGGCAATTAACCTCTTAACTCAATTATGTCAATATGGTGGGACAATGTCAAATTGCTATTATCGTCATACTCGTAATTCTAGAAAGTGAATGTTTCGAGTGTTGAATCGCATACCATATAGAAGCCACTTCCTAGAACATTTAATCCAAATCTAAATTTGATAAATTCTTCCCAAGCTTTAGTGAAAATAAGGTGGGTTAATTATTATCTGCTTGTAGAGTATGGTGCTCTGCTTTTTCAAACATGAATTTCTTTTAGGTGGTCAATTATGCAGTGGTCTTGGAGGATCGTAATCTGCGCTTCAAACCCCAAGCAGGCATGACATGCTTGTGAGTGGTGTGGAAGAAATATCTGCATTTTGTAGCAATATTATTAGTGTTATTGAATGGGTTTCATAGAAGTTAATTGATTGGTTCATTAATGGAGAAGTTGTTTCGTAGTAGAAAACCCCTATGTTGATGGGAAGTTGAGTTATTTATATTAAATTAAGGAAATAAACCTTCTCTCAAGTATAAAGATTATAATGATCATATCAATTTTTACATCAGAACATGAAGGGATAAAGACAGATAAATGTACATACCAGTTTGACAAGAAAGTTTATCTCTCATAACATGTTCGGTGGCAAGAGTTGTCTCCGAATTTTACAGTAGTCTACTAGGAAAATCTCTGTGCTCAGTTTGAATGCATCTATTTCCTTGACTTCTTTGAACCTTCTTTGAAATTTAGTGTCTTTTTGTTCTGTGACAGAATAAGTTTTGTCATATCTTGTACTGTTCCTATGGCAGATCTTCCACTTCCAACGCCTATCTATCAGGCACCTTGTACCTGGAAAAAAAAAAGTTAATTAGTTGATTTTATCATTATGCTTTGATTTGTTTTACCTCATTGATGGGTCGAAGTTGAGTTCTGGGATTGACATGTTTGTCTTTATTTCAGTATTGAAACAAGTTCACCTCTTCTGGGCTAGGGCTTTAATCTATTTAGCAACATATTGAAATGTTTTGGTAATAGCAGTTGATTTTGTTAGTTTCGGTTTCCTGAAATACTATCTACATTCACTTGATATGACAAGTATAATAGTCTATTTCTTCACCTTATCATCTTTCTGAGGTTGATTTTTTGCGTAAATAATTGGTGCTGGTTTTTTTTTTTTAAAGAAATTTATTTATTTATTTATCAGAAGTAATTATTTGGTAGCCTGTACTCAGATTTCATCAGCTTCCTGAATTTGACCAAGGAAAAAGAAGCTGCCGTAGGCGCCTGGCCGGTCATAACGAGCGCCGCAGGAAGCCGCCACCTGGGACATTGTTAGCCACACGCTATGGGAGGCTCCCTCCATCTGTCTTTGGTTAGACATCATGAGTACAAATTCATTTTCGACACCTCTTTTAGCTTTATACAACCATCTTATAAACAAATATAACGTTCAGTTCTGCGGTACAATTATTGCACAAAAAGTTCAAAGGTCTGATATGGTGAATTTGCAATGACAGAAAGCAGCAGCAGAGGTGGAGGCTTTCTTGTTGACTTCAGTGCATACCGAGGGCCTGCTGGGAGGGATGCTTGGCCAATGACCAGATTGTCTGAGCGGGTGCCTGAGAATCAAAACACTGCCACAGCAAGGCATCTTCCACAGCCACCTTGGCAGAACCACTCTGCAAATCCTTCATCTGATCTTTTCCTACACGGTTCAACAGGTGGGACTGGTTTTTCCAGCTCCGGGATTCCTCCTGGAGAAAGCTTCACGGGAGTTGCCAACTCGAGCTGTGCTCTCTCTCTTCTGTCAAATCAACCATGGGGCTCTAGGCACCGAACATCGGGTCTTGAGGTAAGTGACTTAATGCATGCCCAAGGGCAGTCCATGGCTCAACCAACTTCGCCTCGTGGTTCAACTGTTAATCAGTATCCAAATCTTTCTTGGGGTTTCAAGGGCAATGAAACTGGTAGCAGTTCACATCAGTTGCAACCTCATCTCGGTTTGGGTCCAATTTCACAGCCTGTTAACAGTCAGTTTTCAAGTGGGCTCGAGTTGTCTCCACAGGGTAGGAGGCACTATGTTGAACTCGAGCACTCCAGGGATTATGACGACACCACTCAGCAAATGCACTGGTCACTTTGAGTGCCCTCTTTTTTTTGTGCCTTGTTCTTATGGAACTTGTGCAGACTTGACTTAATGACAAACTTCCAGTTGGTAGATGCTCTGGATTGTCTCTGGTCTTATGAACTAGAAATAATTTCAAGGATCCATGTGACCTTGTCCTTTTTTGTTGGGATGTACCCAAACTGACTTTTTAAGTTTTTTGTCTTTGCAAGGCTGTAATGTGAAATGCTGTTAACATTGTGCAAGCCTTGTTCTATCCAACTAGCAGTTAGCTAGTGTTTGTTAGCTATCAAATGGCTCCTGTTTTTTCTAAAATTATAGTAGCAGGAAGCTGAATTGCTTTAAACATTTTTGTTGGTAGGATCCGCAGCTGTAGTCTGTGGAACATTTCTGAGACTCATTCTTGAGATTCTCACTCAAATGACCGGCAATTTGATATATCAAATTCACCCTTCTGAGGTTGTTAGCTTATATTGTGATCTTAAGTTTGTATGCAGATAAGATGATTAAAAGAGGTATTTCCAAGCCTAAGAGACGGTTATATGTACAAAGACCTCGGATTCTTAAGGCTTGACTCCCACGTAATCGTTAATATTCTTTCAATTCAATCAGGCACAAGGAAATAAAGTTCGTGGATATTTGGCGACGCGTCTACAAGTAATGCCTCTTTGAACTCATAACCTGACATAGCTTTTACCAACTCGTCCATCGCGTAGACGCTGTTATATATCCCCCAAAAATAGAAAAGGAGTTAATGATCTCTACAACTCAATGGCAACCTATGTTCTAATAAATTTGAACTTAATTGTTTACGCCTTTGGCTCATGCTGACTCTAAAAAGCAGCACTATAAAGTACAGAAACTCGAATTAGAAGGAATGATAGGATTATGCAACGATCTCGCAAAGGAAGCATCTCAAATGGCTCATGTCTTGTGCATCAGGACTCGGACAACAAAATTCTGCTGAACAAGCATGCACTTGGATGTCTGCGCTAAATCCATGATTCCATCTAGTGGTCATCTTCGTCAGTTCCAGGGCAGTCGGATTGAAGTGCTTCCATTGACTCATACTGAAATAAACAGATGGTTCAAGCATAAACAATCAGGAAACTGGAATTTGAGGTTTGAGCTTAGTTTATAAGCTAGGATGTAAATTTTGCATTCTTATCAGAATATTAATAATAAATTCATAAGACTGCTCAGAAAAGCAGATTGACAGTTATCATACTTACCTGAACTCCACAGAAGAGACAGTATCGATATTCGTCTCTCAGTTTCAACAATATACCTTGCAAATCCTGTATCCATTGACAGTGAGATCATTATTCACTAAGAACTTTCAAAAAGGACTAAAATTCAACCTTTCCACCTTATGAACATATTAAAAAGAACTAATAGTTCACAAAGTCAAGAAGTAAGAGTAAATGCATCATTTTCGTAAACAGTTTGTACAACGATAACCTCAATTGGTCAAGCATAAACAGAAGTTTGAAAATTGATTTCAAGGGCTGATATCATCAACATTTTGTATTTAGTCTCCAGGCACATCTTCTTGCAAGTTGCATGTCAACCAACCGTGAAGACAGAAGCCATAATAATTCAACATCCTAGACAAGCATAAGTTGTGATGATTGCTTACCACCTTCTGCCAAGGAAAAGACCACTAACTGTCCTTTCTAATTATAATAAAAAATTGTACCTTCAGACTGCAAAGAAGATGTACAAAAATCTCAAAAGAACCAAAAACAATGCAAAAGCACAAATGAGAAAATAACAGCAGTTAGGGAGTTGGTACACACAAACAGAAACACTATATCTAGGTCAATCGGAACAACTTAAAACGCGTACGGGTTTAATATACTTCTATTAGCCCTTAACTATATCTACTTAAGCTTTTAGATCAAATGGTTATTTGACTTGGTATCAAACCAAGTTGACTTAGTGGTCTTGTGTTTCAATCCCCCCTTTATGCTAATTAAAATAATGTGTGTTTGCTCTAGGTGCTATCCCACATGAGAATAATATAAAGAATTCCATGTGAGGGTGATTATTACAGCCAAAAACACTATTTGTTAGACCCTTACTTACAAGCTTATGTGTTTCATCAAGTAATTGCTGAACTACATTCAAATAAGAAACACTATATTTAGGTCAAACAAAACAACTTAAAAATCTCTCTTTTCTTGAATAACATCATCCCATTTCATCAACAAACTCCAGTTTCCAGGCAGAGCCAGGTACGCATAATGGCAATAACAAATTTGAATCTTAACCAC
>SNVD02011046.1:0-51397 GCA_013180625.2 Boswellia sacra
TTTTTGGATGTGATCTTCCACAATAGATTCAATTACATTGGCTTCATCAACTTCATCTTCTTCTTCATTTGGTTGTGTGCACATATTAAAAACATTAAGTTCTAATGTCATGTTCCCAAATGATAGCTTCATGACTCCATTCCTGCAATTAATCAAAGCATTAGAAGTAGCTAGAAATAGACGCCCTAAAATAATAGGAATTGAATTGCTTACTTCCACTGGTTGTGTGTCCAAGACGATAAAATCCACTGTGTAAATGAATTTATCGACTTGAACTAACACATCTTTTACTATTCCTCTTGGTACTTTAATTGATCTATCAGCATGCAAAAGAGTGACAGATGTTGGTTTTAACTCACCTAGATTGAGTTTTTGAAAAACCGAGTATGGAAGCAAATTCACACTAGCACCAAGATCAAGTAAAGCTTGTTCAATTTTATGGTCTCCAATAACACATGAAATTCTAGGACAACCTGGATCCTTATATTTCATTGTTTTATTATTTTGAAGAATAGCACTTACTTGCTCGGCTAGAAAGGCCTTCTTTTTCACATTTAGTTTTCTTTTCACAGTGCACAAGTCTTTCAAAAACTTTGCATAAGAAGGTACTTGTTTGATCACATCAAGCAAGGGAAGGTTGACCTTTACCTGTTGAAAATTTCAAAGATTTCAGAATTGTGAGTTGGTTTCTTTTGTGTAGCTAATGCTTGAGGAAATGGAGGCACAGATGAGGATTTGGTTTCCTCTTCGCTAGGTGTGGGTTTGGCAACCTCTTCCTGCCCTTTAGAGATCGATTCTTCTTCTTTCTCACAAGGGTTAGGAATATGTTTTTCAACAACCTTACCATTGCGAAGGGTCATGACTGACTTAGCTTGGTCAAAATAATGGTTATTTGAATCCCTGCATTTGAGTTAGATTGATCTTTGGGGTTTTGCAATGTTTGAGAAGGAAATTTTCCTTTCTCTTGGATGCTACATGTAGATGCAAATTTTGCAAGAGTTTCTGACAAATTTGCTAGTGTTTGAGTAGTTTGACTATTGAAAGTCTCTTGCTTTGTAATGAATGAATGCAATGTTTCTCAAAGTCATTCCTAGGAGGAGGAGCATATGCATGATCATGAGAATTTTGAAAATTTTGTCGTGTTTGAAAAGGGACTTGTGAAGATTGTGCATGATTATCATTTTTCCAGCTAAAATTTGGATGATTTCTCCAACCAGGATTGTAGGTTTGTGAATATGGATTGTGATTGGCCTTTTGAAAGTGTTCAAGGCATTGGCTTCTTCATGGAGACATTCCCTAAAGGCAGGCAAAGTTGGGCAATCATCAGTAGAATGGTCATTGTCATCACAAATGTTACAGACATTTTCTTGAATAGAATTCAATTGACCACTCTTTTTCATTTCTAAAGCCTCGACTTTTCTAGCTAGGGATGCATATTTGGCTTGAAGGTCATGGTCTTCCCTAAGGTTGTAAATACCTCTATTGGATGTCGAGGTTTGGGCCTTGCTTGGTACCTCATAGGTGCCAGCAGTGTCCCAATTTTGTGCCTTTTCTGCTAAGGAATCTAGGAAGTCAAGTGCTTCCTCAGGGTCTTTTTCTTTAAATTCTCCTATACACATTAATTCTACTAGTTGCCTATCTTGAGGTGTTAACCCTTCATAGAAGTGTGCAACTATTCTCCAAGTTTCGAAACCATAGTGAGGACAGGTATTAAGTAGTTCCTTATATCTATCCCAACATTGGTAAAGGGTTTCCTCTTGTTTCTGAGAGAAATCAGAAATTTGTCTTTTAAGAGAATTTGTTCTATGGGTAGGAAAAAAATTTTTCAAAAATTGTTGTTTCATCTCATCCCATGAACTAATGGAATTCGACCTCAAATTTTGTAGCCATGTTCTAGCTTTATCTTTTAAAGAAAAAGAAAAAAGCTTTAATCTAATGGTGTTTATGCTACAATTTGGGTCAGTGTAGGAGCTACATACCTCTTCAAAGAGTTTCAAGTGGGAATATGGGTTCTCCATGTCAAGGCCATGAAAAGTGGGTAGAAGTCGAACAAAACTTGGTTTGAAATTGAAATGGATTGAATCTGGAGGAGAAACTACACAAGATGGTGCACTAGTCCTTACCGGATTCATGTAGTTTCCGAGGGTTCTTCGTTGGTTTTGATCATTTTGTTGCGAACGGTTGTCCCCTTCATCCGTGAATATTTCCTCATGATTGTCGGCCATGTTTTCTAAGGAAGATGATGTTTTTCTAACAAGTCTACCACTAGATGTTCGTGACCAAATTTTCATGCAAGAAAGGGAGAAGAAAAGAGAGCAAAAGATGAACACACAAAAATAAAAAAATTTAGATCTAAGATGAGAAAAGAGAACACTTACAATTTTGCACGCCAATTTTTACCTTCCCTGGCAACGGCGCCAAAAACTTGACACATCCGAAAATAGGATTGTCTCTCAAGTATAGGAGTGTCGAAGTAATAAACCCGGTGAGACCGGGGTCGATCCACGAGGAAGGGGATTGAAGCGTTACAAATTATAACCTAAGCAAATGTGATATGGATGATTCAAGGAGATGACAAGATAATATCAATAAATATGTAAGATGGTAGGCGGTATTACCGACCATTCAAATATAAAACAAAAAGCAAGAGGAGGTAAAACCATCCATGGAAATAGGTGGTATAACCAACCATAGTAAATTAAAGAACAATTCATAAGGTGGTAGAACCTACCATAGTAAATAAAATAAAAAGTTCATAAACAATAGAATAATTAAAATACAAGAGGAATTAACACAATAACAATGAAGGCTAAGGTTAGGGGATCCGCCCTTGATATTTCAAATAAGGATAATTAACCCATTTTAGTTATATGAATTATATTTGTTTCATTACCAATATTTATACCACTTCTTGTAAATGGGTTCAAGCATCCAATGTGCCAATCATCATATATCTACAACAAATCAAGGTTCCTAACTAGATTCGTGTCGGTAAGGAAGAACCATACATCATCTAGAAAGGATCCAAGCATTTGATGTGCCAAGGATTGTCGACAATGGATCAAGACCTCCACTTTACGAGTGGTGTCAAGATTGATTAAGAAATTAAATATAAATCATATTGAATAAACATTATAAGATTAAGATTATTAAGCACATATTAAGGGTTAGAGAATCCTTATTCTCATATCAAGGGTTTCACCCTTTCACCTTAGCAAAAGAGAAATTAGAAGAACATTATAATAGAAAGAAAATAAAATGCAAGAAAAAGAAAATTCATTAATAACATAAACACACAAAACACAATACAAGATCCTAGCCAAAGCCAAAATGTTCCAGCCAAGGCCAAGATGCCCTAATGGGTCACAAGGCACCTCTATTTATAGATACATCCAGGGGCAAACTTGTCAAATTACAAGGGCATAATTGTCAAATATTAGTTGTAAATATCTTTGACAATTGGGATCATTAGGCATCGACTTTGACCATCAATTTTGACATCGAAATGTTGTGAATTTTAATCACATGTCTTCATGAAAGTTGTAGATATTTCTCTCAGCTTTCTAGAACATATTGATTTGCACAATTTGGATACGTATTTTGAGAGATACGATCCAAATACTGAGGCCTGGTCAGACTGGGCCGAGACTGTAGATGGGTTCACTTCAAGCCCAATTTTGGTCCACTAAGAGCCCGAATTTGATGATGCTTGTGAAATGCAATCTTGTAGACAATTAAATCAGCTTTCCAAAACATTAAGAATTGTATCATTCTGATCTATAAATAAAGAGTTATGCCCATTTTACCGAACCTGTAACAAAACCAAAATTAAGAGAAATTAATTCCAAAGATGTAAATGCTACAAATATGCTTAAGTTGAGGAATTTAATGACACTATTAATGCAATATGATGAACTAAACTCTTATTAAACATGCATATTTAAGTGTTCATCACACCCCCGAAGTTATTGTTCACCATGACCACCATCATACTCTTCTTGCCGATATCTATAATGTGTTCTTTATTACAAACTTCAATACTCTCAATGATACACGCCTATAAAAATAGGACAAACATTAGGATTGATGCTTTGGAAAGTAGAATGGATGCCATGGACAATAGGATGTTAGAAATGTTAGCAACTATAAAAGCCTTACAAGCTTCCTTTCTCACAAAACAAGACCTTAATTTGGAGTCATCTACCAAACATAGGAATCAAGGGATTTTGGGTGCAACTACTAAGAACCATAAGGATGAATGTGATAATTCTAGTGGAGATGATGAAAGAAGTGAGACTGATCTTAAAGATGGGCGTGAATCTAGAGGTGATATTGAGATCGAGGGTAAGATGAATTCTAATGATAATGTGGAGCCTATATGTGAAGAATCTAATGAAATCATTCAAAAAGTTGATTGCATAGGTTGTGATTCATATTTAGGTTCTTCTACTCCTATCATTGGGCCAACGATGAAGTCTTCCATGATGATTATTGTTTCTCTACCAATATCAAAGGCCTCTGAAGCATTAGTAATTTTTCTATCATGTGTGCTTCCAATATTGGATCATCATGAAGTGAAGATGTGGTTGACGACTTTCCAATGATTGTGCAAGACAAAACATGGCGTTTTCTTGTGCATTGGCAACTTCGTCCTTGACAACGCGCTAGGAGTTGAGTTCTTTCAAGTAGAGAATAATTGATGTAGGACATTTTAGGAATAAATTAGGGATTTTGACTTCTTAAATTGGGAATAATCCTAATTTGAGTTATTTTCCTAGTTAATAGTTTACTATTTTATTTAGGATTTAATTTTAGCATTTTCTTGTTTAGTTGGAGTTAAATTCTATTTCCCAATGAATTCTATTTCCTAGTCAAGTTATAATTATTGGCACTATAAATAAGTGTCTTTAGTTAATTTATTTCTTAGGTTGTTTAATATGGATTTTTGATCTTTTAGTAAAATGATTTTTTTCCTCTCAATTTCACTTTATTTCTCCCTTAATTTCTTCTATTATTTCTCCTATTTCCTTTGTCTACATCTCCCTCCCTTTCTTTTAACCTGAGGAACCTCATTCCTCATCACTATGATGAAGGCTTTAGCAGAATAGGAGATATCAATAGCTACCACTCCAAATGAAATGTTGACCACCATGACTAGAAGAAAACCCAAGGAGGTAAATGAGAAGGGGGTAATCACCCTCACCAATGATGATTAACCTTTCAAAGGAAGGAATCATAACAAGCCATTATTTATTACCATTGAGATCAGGGAGAAGACGTGTCCTTGCATCATGGTGGATGATGGATTCGCCATCAATATTGTGCCAATGAAGATATTACACAAGTATGGGATCAGTGAAGCTGAACTTGAGCCTTGTGAGATGGTGATCAAGGCTTATGATGACTCAAAGAGAAGTGCTACTCGGATCTTATGGCGTTTGTGAAGACTAGGCCTATTGAAGTTGTGACTGAGTTCACTGTACTTGACATTCCTGTCACCTTTGCTACTTTGTTGGGCCAAGCATGATTCCATCCACTTGGTGGAGTTTCTTCCACTTTACATCAGATGATTCAATTCAATATGGATAGGGAGATTGTGACCATTCATGCAGTCTCAACGATTACACCTACTATCTTAAGTACAAAAGTTAGGAGATACCTTACATAGCAGGCTTCCATGTAGCCATGATAGATGAAGTCAGTCCTACCATTGTTGGAATAATAAAGAAAAAATGATACTTACCAGGAACTGGACTTAGAAAGAATACAAGTAGTTTGCCATCTGTTCTAGATTTCAAAGGCCAAACTTCTAGAAGAGGGTTAGGCTACATGTCCAATGAAAATGAAAGAGACTTTGAGCCAAGAAGGGAGGGTATGTCAAGTTTGTAAAAGCGCAAATACAAAGTATATGGGAGCTGCTAAACCATGGATTTACAAGGGAATGTTGAAGCCCGGATTTGAGATTTTCAAGAAAATACTCTAGAGGTATAACTTGGCTAAGAAAATTGAGACGATGACGATCAAAGAGGAGAAGCCTAAAGATCAAGCACTGCTAATGGACTTGTTTATCAATCTCAGTGCCTTCATCAAAGAAGGGATCAAGGATGTCTATTATGTGGATATATTTGTTCTTGATCTATTTGAAGAAGAGAACATTATATATGTTTCCAAATCCAATGCAATAAAGAATAATTTTGCTTACTTGTTCGATGTCTATCCTAATGGGATTGTGCATGATAATTTACATTTCACTAGCATATTTAACATCAATACCATTCAAACTCATGATATTAATCTTGATATGATTGAAAACCCCAAGAACATATGCATTGCACTTGATACAACTCCTGAAAAGAGAGAGCTTTAAAAAATTAATAAAGAAATATGAAAAAGTCTTTGTTTGGTCTTACGATGACATGCCTAGAGTTGATAGAAGTATTGCTGAGCATATAATTCGAACATATCCACATATGAAGTTGGTCAAGCAGAAGTTAAAGACGTTGAGACTAGAATGGGCTCAAAAAATGAACGAAGAAGTCTCCAAGCAAATTAAAGCTAAGTTTCTAGAAGTGGTGAAGTATTCAGAATGATTAGCCAACATTGTGAGAAGGATGGAAGGGTCCGAATGTGTGTTGATTATCGAGACTTAAACAAGGCCTCACTGAATCATGACTTTCATTTGTCCCATATTGATATCTTAGTGGACAGTGCTGCTGCCAATATGATGTTATCCTTGTATATGAATTTTCTCCTTCAGGTTAAAGAATGCAAGGGCAACCTACCAATGAATGGTAACGCTATCTTGTGATATGATGCATAAGGAGATAAAAGTCTATATAAACGATATGATGGTGAAATCTGAAACTCGAGATGACGATTTTGAAGCTTTAAGCAAATTCCTAGAAAGGGTAAAGAAGTACAAGCTGCGACTAAATCCCAAAAAGTATGTTTTTGGAGTTACCTCAAGGAATTTGTTGGGGTTCATAGTTAGCAAGAAGGGAATAGAGGTAGATCTTGACAAGGTTAAGGCAATTACAAATATGCCATTGTCCAAGACCAAAAAAGAAGTTTAAGGGCTTCTTGGGAAGATCCAATATATCAGTTGGCTCATCACCAAATTGACGTTAATTTATGCACCGATCTTTAGACTCCTAAAGAAGGATTTGCTAGTGACATGGAATGATCAATACCAAGGGGCATTTGAGAAGATTAAGAAGCATTTGTAGAATCTGCAAGTTTTGAGACTGCCAAAACCTTGCAAGAGTTTGATTCTCTACTTGGCTCTTGAAGAGGAAGCCATCGGTGCTATACTGGTACAAGAAGAAGAGAACGGTGTGGAACATGCCATCTATTATCTCAACAAGAAGTTGCTGCCATATAAAGTAAATACAGTTACATGGAGAAAACGTACCCAACCATCGTATGGTTCTCGCAGAAGTTAAGGAATTACTTCCAGTCTTATAAGATTAAAGCTGTCTTAAAGGAAGATCCAATGAAGTATCTTTACGAAGCACTATCATTGGTAGGAAAGCTAGCAAGATGGTTAGTCCACTTGTTAGAATTTAACATTGAATATGTCACTAAAAAGATGGTGAAAGGAAAAGTAGGTATAGAATTATTGACCATGAATCGAGTCGATAATGATGAACCCATAGGAGTTAGATTTCCTATATGAACATCTAAGGGTAATCTCAGCAGTGGCATGGAGGATGTTCTTTGACAAAGTTGTCAATAGAAACGATTCCAGAATAGGAGTTATTCTTGTCTCACCAATTAAGTCATTCCTTTGGCTAAGAAGTTGGAGTTTAAAGTCACCAATAGCATGGTTAAATATGAAGCCTATATCTATGGGCTAGAAGTCATGACTGTGATAGGCATTCATGAAATAGAAGTGTTGGGAGATTCGAAGCCAATTATCTTTCAAGCCATTAAAGATTGGGATCTAAGGGAAGGCAGGTTGAAATCTTACCTTGAGCACAGTAGAAGGTTGATTAAGAGGTTCAAGCAATGCACCTTCACTCACCTTCCTAAAAATGAGAATTAAATGGTTGATGCTTTAGCTTCTTTGGCATCTGTTTGGGTAAGTACTAAAGAGCTGCTAGTAAGGCCAATACTAATATCACAAGCATGAGGTCTTTGCTATATGGAACCCCATGTAATGGAAGCTGAAGTGGGTGAAAAGCCATGGTTCTATGATTTGAAGAGATACCAAAAGATAGAATTCTACCGTATGAGGCCAATGAGAAAGACAGGGTTGTACTATAAAGGTGGCCCAACAATTTAGTTGTCATCAATGAGTGATGTACGAGAGAATGCCAAAAAGGATGCAATTGAGATGTGTTGATAAGAAAGAAGCTAGAAGGCTCATGGAAGAAATCCATAGTGGAGTATGTGGGCCATGTATGAATAGGCTAATGCTTACAAATAAGATAATGAGGCAGGGGTTTTACTGGTTAACCATGGAGACCAATTTTGTCTAATTTGTGAAGCAGTTTCACCAGTGTCAAATCAATGGAAATTTGATTCGCCAAACACACTTGGAACTATAAGGAATGATAGCATTGTAGCCCTTTGATGCACAGGGCATTGACATTGTAGGCAAGATAAGGCCATTAGCCTCTAATGGGCATCGATATATGGTGGTGGTGTTTACTACTTCACCAAGTGGATAGAAGCTGAGTCCTACAGTAAACTGGGGGCAAAGCAAGTGGCAGAGTTCATTGAGAAGAACATCATATGCAGATTTCGAGTGTCACACCACATTGTGACTGACAATGGGGTTCATTTTCAAGTTGAGACTAAGGCCTTGTTTGAGAAATATGCAATTGAACATCATAAGTCATCTCCATGTCAACCACAAGCAAATGGAGCAGTAGAAACAGCCAAAAAGAACATTAAGAAGATGTTGGCCAAGATGATTCAGGCATACAAAGATTACGCTAAGAAGCTATTGCTTGTGTTATGGGCTTATAGAACGACACCAGAAGTTTGATAGGCATGATGCCCTTCCCATTGGTGTATGGTTCAAAACTGGTCCTACCAATTGAAATAGAAATGAAATCATTGGCAGTTCTGATGGAAGTAGAAATTCTTGAAGGGGAGTGAATTCACAATAAACATTAACAGCTGGCCTTAGTTGATAAGAAAAGAATGATGGCCAAATATCACATATATTTATACCATAAGCGGGTTGCTCGGGCCCTTAACAAGAGAATAAAGGCGAGGAAGTTCAAATAAGGGAAATAACAAGCTATTCTAATAGTGTTTGACTCGAGAAGGATGTTCAAGCCCAATTGGGAGGGCCTATTCATTATGATAAAGGTCATGTCTAGTATAACTATCATCTTATTAGACATGGAAAAGAACAAGTTCACTGAGCTCATCAACATGGACAGGCTGAAGAAATACTATGTGTGAAAAAAAAGAGAAAAAATGTGAGAGAAAAAAATAATTAGAAAACCAAAAATGGCTTATTAATGACAAGAGTTGTCTTATTGTGCACATATTATTTGAAAAACAAACGATTGTACTTTTATTAATGAAATGAAATTATTCAGAAATAAATATACCTTCAAAATGTCTTATTATTTTGCATGATGTTAAAAGGAAAGCATATGACATCTAAGCTAATAATGAAACTATCAATGTCGTCTTTGCCTATTCGCTGGACTATGAATAGGCTTGCCATATCGCTTATGACACTGCCTAACTCAAATAACAGGATTAGCAAAGGAAGCTTGAAGGCTCACCCAATCCTTATATCGCTCGTCTATTTCAAAGTCAGGATCATAGAATAGATTCCTCTCGATGGTCTTCACACACTCTAGATAACGAGCAAATAGCTTTCAGGACCAAAACTACTTGGTGAATCCATGATCCTCTGCTTAAGTCCATACTACCGAGGTAGTCTAGCAGGATCATATAATGAATTATGGGTGAAACCTACTAAAGGCACACAAATGATGTAGGTCTCAACTATCATGTGCTCTAGCCTCCACCGAGGACTGTGCCAACGGATCTGAGCATTTAGAATGACTCAAGCCAGTCGACCCAATAAGAGCATTTCTCAAGTCTCCTCCTCGTATGAAGTTGATGGCTAGAATGGGAAATATGCCTCGCAAGCAGTGCTAGAATAGACAACCTCTCTTATAACCAAATATGGAAAAGAAAAAAAAAAAAGAAAAAAGCTTGCTAAGTTGAAAACCTAAAAAAGCCTCTTAAGCAAAAATTAAGGCAAGCCTGCTAAGTTGAAAACCCGAAAGGGTAGTTTTGGCAAAAGTTAGGGTAGAAAAAGAATAAATAAAAAGCCCATTGAGTTGAAAATCTGAAAAAGATGGCTCAAGCAAAGGCAAACTTGCTAAGTCAAAAACCCGAAAGGGTGGCTTAGGCATAAATCAAAGCATGAAAAAAAAGGCAAAAGGAAAAAAGATAGAAAAAAAAAGATTAAAAAAAAAGGAAAAGAAAATGAACCTGCTTAGATAAAAGTAAGAGTGAAGAGGAAAAGACTTGAGGAAGCAGAACACTGCCATCGAATCTCTGACTCATATCGATCTTGATGCGGTCCAAACCAATCAATGTCTAAGCTTGAATCAAATGAATTACAATGAAACCAGGACCCATATAAGGAATGATAATCATAAGATATGGGTTACCAAGATCGTCTAGTGAAACCAGTAGAAACTATGCAAGAAGGCAGAATTGAAGAAAATGAAGGCAACCAGGTGAGGTCCTATCCATCATCTCAAGCAAAGGCATGATGGAAGATAATGTCACTCTGCCACCCCTGGTGTGAATGTCCATGGTAGAAATCAAAAAGTCGAAGAAGCTGGCAAGATCAAACAACAGCGGTGTCTCAATAGTGGGCAAAATGATCCTCTCAGAATTAGATGAATGACAATCGAGTAAGTTGAAGATTTCCTCATACAGGGGGTAAAGCTCTTGCCCATTAAAGCAGAAGACGTGAAGGTCGTGCACTCCTTAAAAGAAGGAATGCATAGTTTCACATGTTGAAGAAGCTTCAAATTGTAGAGGCTACTGGATTTGACTTGCTTCCAGTCATCATCTTTTAAAAGCTTCAAGAGAGGAAAACTCGAAAAGTGACAATGATAGTGTTGAAAGGTGTGAAAATAGTGGAGAGCAGTAGTACTTAAATAGTGCAAGAAACAAAGCAGAAAAGGCAACAGGAGGGAAGACTACTAGCAGGTAGTTGAAGGACTATCGGCCTACTATCTGACCATTGGTCGATGGTTGTAGGATAGTCGATTGACGGTGGTTAGGGCAAAAAGCCCTCTAACCTCTTTTTATCACTTGTTTTTGACTTCTGATTTGCGTATTGATAAGTAATTTTGAGTGTGTGACTTCCAAATTTTGTAATTTTGTTTAGGATTGAATAAATGATGATGTAGAAACAAATTTGAACAAATTTGAATGTAAATTGGTCAAAATATGCATAGTTTAATGAGCGATGTACAAAACTGAAAATATAGAATTTTTACCAAGCCTTTGAAATTTGTTCACATATTTGATTGCTTTGATTATGCATCATGAAAGTTTGAAGCACACAAGTTCATACATGGAACCTAAGTGAACAAAAGAAAGAAATCAACATGAAGGAAGCTAATGGCGACAGTCCATGATCATCACCATCATCATCATCATGTCATCGACAGAGAAGGTGGCAACTTGAGCCTGAAGATGCTCGATCTCTCGCTCCACATGAGCAAACTCCTAATGGCTTGTCTAATCCAAGCAAGAAGCATATAGTTAAAAAAACTATTAAGATAGAAATCATGCATACATAAAGCATAGAGTAGTGCTTTATCTGGTACCGGTGAGACATCTGTAAAACATACCCACGAGAAGTAGCTTACAAATGGAAGATAATGGTACTTGCATTGCATTGCATTTTTATGACTAAAAGATATTTAAAGAACAACAAGAAACTTGAAAATACATAGTCAAAAGATTTACGAGAGTGATGTCATGAAGAACGAAAGGAACAAGCATGGCCGGATCCTTAGTGATCACATGACTACTAATCTGTCCATTGGCATCCCACGTGTAGACTATATTATCAGGGTAAGCCTAGAGGTCACCAATCACATGACCAGTTGGAATAACTGGAGGAGCTACAGGGGCTAGAGGTGGAAGTGCTTACCCAGTAATGATAGCAAAAGAGGCAGATATACCGGCACCAGAAGAAGAAACCCTCAACCTCTTCCCATAATAGGTAGAAGAGCTACTAGTACGGCTTGAAGAGCCACGAGTAACACTAGTAAGGGGATAAAGAACCTCATCAACAAATTGACCTGGCCTAGCATATGGTAATATGGCTTAAGCCCACTAGGCATAAGAAACTATCATCATTGGAAACTCCATCTCGTTCAAGTGAATCCCAGTTGTGTAATTTAGCACATTTGGCTCCATAGCCAAGTTAGCTAAGTCTATCATCAAAACTAGCAAAGAATGAGGAATCAGATCATGCTCTAGGCCTTTGAACCAATCCCAAATGCAGTCACCTAGATACCACATCATGTTGTCAATACATGGGAGAAGGATGTCATAGTTGACAAATGGTTCAGCAACCTGTATAGCAATTGGCCATCCCTCAATAGGCCCCTACCACTCAGAATGAATCTGTGAAGAATAGAAATATTGTGAGATTATAATGTGGATAAGAATGAAATACTGACTGTAATGTTTTTTACCTTGTCCCAAGTTATTGTGTGGATGTAATCACGAAAGATCCAGCTCATGAGATCTCTTGAGCTCTGCACGATGTGCAGCCTACCTATTCATTCGTGGGAAAGAAAAGTCCTGACAAGCAAGAGGTGAGGAAGGCAAGACTCCCAACTCATAGGCCCATATCTATTATATCTAAGACAGAATCAGAAATGGAATTTAGACAGATAACATATGAAGGTGTAAAAAGAAAAAAATTACCTCAAGTAATAGGGAAAAAATGGTAATCGCGGTAACACCTCGACATGCACAATCTAAGCCAAAGGACAATTGGTTGAGAGCAGCACGACCCCTGTTAAAAGTCCTCACTCAATCTAGATAATGGACGGCAGGAAGCAATGTCAAGAAGGCAGTGTCCAACGCATTGGCAAAAAGTGTCAAACTGAGTAGATACACGATGAAACTACATGCATGTTGATCCACCTTGATCAAAGTCAGGTTTTATCTCCTCCTCCAACATTCCTACAATGTAATGTGATGAATCGTGACATTGCCCTTTATTTGACGCTGCATCCAAGAATTTGGCAAACCAAATTTTGCTAATCCCTTGAGTCTGCAATACAACCATCGATAGGTATAACCTCTCCTCTGCAAAAAAGGCTAGACAAAGCGGCAATGTTGAATGGTGTGATAGCCATTTGACAACTAAAAGATGGAAAGTGTGGGTTATGCCCATCCATCTCCCACATAGAGCAACCAGTGCTCGATGATCAGTGTACTAAGAAGTATATGAAAGACAAGTAATAAACTCATAAAAGCCTAGAACAGCAATCCTATTACTAACAGCATCATTCGCTATCTATAGGAACCAATTGTGGGCCTCAAAAAATGACCCACATATCTTGTTCTCCTAAGGCAAGAAATTGAAGTCTCTACATGAATACATGCTTAGAAAAATTCCTAAAAAATAGAAGACTGAAGAATAAAGAAAAATGCATACCTGGTTAATCGTGTGGGAATCAACGTCATAGACAATAGGCATCTTTTTGTCTTTTGGAAGACCTTTCAATGTCGATCTCCAGGCCAGATCTCTCTCATTCGAGTCAAGATGGACTGGATCACCTACAATTAGAAAAAGGAAGTTGAGACAAGCATGTAAGAGAAAACCAAAGGCAAATCAGGCAAAAAATAAAAAAATGGCACACAAACGAAGCGGAGGAATGTGAAGGGTCCTTATATAGACCCTCCACTGCCAATCGACAATCAAACTGTCGGGAGGTTGTTAGCTTACTGCCAGCAGACGATCCTCCAATAGGCAGCTGGGTATTCCTTTAATGAAGGGCAAAAGCATATGTGAACGAGGCTTTGATCCCACTAGAGCGTTTGCGACCATGACATTATGTCAAAGCCTTTTTCGAGACTTAAGGGAACACAAATGAGCTATAGACACATCTGGAGAAAAGAGTCACCACCAATTATTCAATTGGGAATGAATGGGGGCAATCCAATCCCTCGCTTTAAGACCTAAACTATCCTCATCCTTTTAGAGATGGGTTTAGGAAGTTAGGTATGAGTCTCTTGACTTACCCAGATGTAAATCTGGCCTCCATTTAGAAAATACCAAATAAAAATAGCTCATATTGTTACTTAGTCTACTTAGAGTTATTCATTTTAAGCACACATTTCCATTTCATCTGTATTAGGCATGTTAGGTGATTATTCAATCAAAATAGTTGTACATTCATACAAAGAAAGAGGTTGGAAAATAGATTACATTTCTGTCATACATCGGGGAAGGAGAGAGGATTACAAAAGTCATTGTTCAATAATGAAGTAAATTCTACTTTAACACTTCAATTATTCATACAATTTAAAACATTCAATACGAAGCATATTCATGCATATCAAGATATTTGACACATCCAAAAATAGGATTATTTTCTAAGTGTAGGAGTATCAAAGTAATAAACCCAGTAAGACTGGGGTCGATCCACGAGGAAGGGGATTTAGCAGTACAAACTAAAAAATGAGCAAATATAATATGAACGATTTAAATAAATAACAAGATGATATTAACAAAGAAAAATAAAGATGGTAAGGGGTACTATTGACCATTCAAATATAAAACAAAAATAAAACGTGGTAAAACCATCCATGGAAGTAGGAGATAAAAGCTACCATAGCAAATGAAAGAACAATTTCATAAGAATAATTAAAGTATAAAAGTAAGATAAATTAACACAATGACAATGGAGGCTAAGGTTAGGGGATCTGCCCCTGATATATCAAATAAGGATACATAAACCAGCTATAACTCAATTAAAATCCACATATCAAGGAGGTTCCAATCAGAAGATATGTCATTTAAGCCCATTTTAGTCATATCAATTATATTTGTTTCGTTACAAATATTTATACCACTTCTTGTAAATGAGTTCTAGTATCCAATGTGTTAATCACCATATATCTACAACAAATCAAGGTTCTAGACTAGACTTGTGCCAGTGAGGAAGAACCATATGGCATCTATAAAGGATCCAAGCATTTGATGTGCCAAGGACTGTCTACAATTGATCAAGACCTCCACTTTATGAGTGGTGTCAAGATTGATTAAGGAAATAAAAATAAATCATATAAAATAAATAGCAAAAGATTATGATTATTAAGCACATATTAAAATGTTAGAAAATCTTTTTCTTATTTCAAGGGTTCCAACCTTTCACCTTAGCAAAAGAAAATTTAGCAAGACATTATGAAAGAAAGAAAACAAATTACAAGAAAAAGAAGATTTATTAATAACATTAAGAGAACAGAACACAGGATAGAAAACACAATAACAAGATATCCCAGCCAAAGCCAAGATGCCCCAATGGGTCCCAAGGCACCTCTATTTATAGATACATTCAAGGGCAAACTTATCAAATTACAAAGGGATAATTCTAAAAGATTTTGTTGACAATTTGGATCAACATGTGCATCAAATTTGACCACCAATTTTTGCATTGAATTATTTAGGATTTTGATCACATGTTTCATGAAATTGTATATATTTCTCTCAGCTTTCTAGAACATCTTGATTCATATAATTTGGATACATATATCAAAAGATATGGTCAAAATACGGAGGCATGGTCAGGCTGGGCCGAAACTACAGATGGGTTCACTTCAAGCCCATTTTTTGTCCACTAAGAGCTCGAATTTGATGATGCTTTTGAAATACAATCTTATAGATAATCTAATAAGCTTTCTAACAAATTAAGATTTGTACTATTCTGATATATAAATAGAAAGTTGTGCCCATTTTATCAAACCTGTGACAAAAACCACAATTATGATGACGTTAATTAAAAAGATACAAAGACTACAAATATGCTTAAGTTAAGGAATTTAATGACACTATTAATACAATATGATGAATTAAGCTCTTATTAAATATACATATTTAAATGTTGTCAATATTCAATTCGAGCCTCAATAAATAATGAATTTCTCACCATTATATGTAAGTCTATTCAATGCTTATTGAGCCATTTTCATGGCATCATACAATCATTCATACAATCATAAATAAATAAATTATAACTCAAACAAAGCCATAATCTAATATCATGGCATTCTAGCCTAAATTTGATAAATTCTATCATGGCAATTCTACCTATTGCTGTTCTAGCATAATTCACATCAATTATCATGGTATTTCTAGCCTAAAACAAGGTAATCATGACATATTCTAGCCTAACTCAAACAATCATCAATCATAGCATTCAAGGGCAAAATGGTAATTCTTACCTATTATATGCTATTTCTTAGCATTCATCGAAGCAAGTAAATTTTTCTAGCATGATTATAATCATGTGCTCTTAAGCATGATTCTAAACATGTTCTCCTAGTCTTGATTCTAAGCTTTCGCAAAGAAAGTAAATTCTTAAGCATGTTTCTAACAAAGTGGGGATTGCATACTTAATTTTACACGCCTATCCATCTTGCAAAACCAATTGGGTTAGCACAATTCATAACAACCCTAAACATGCTTATAAGCATAAAATTAAACTCCAAACATGCTTCTTTTAAGCAGGGAAAATAAAAGAGAAAATAGGAGGGAGAAGAGAATTATGTTCTCAAGACGTACCCTTTTTGGGTTTAAAGTAATAAAATGCTTGAAAAAATATTTGTACTAGAAAAAAACTTCTCAAATTCTCGAGCATGTCTTTAAGAGGTAGAAAGATGATTGTGTTCGACAATCGGTGTGTATTGCAAAGTGAGAGGAGGGGGGTGAAGATGAAAAAGGAAGTTTTTAAGGCTAATTTATGAAAATGGCTAGGTGGCTGTTTGACAGTCAGGCAATCATCAGCCAATAGCTGGATAGCTATCAAATGACTGGGCGACTGTCTTGGACAGCTGGATGGTTGTTTGATGGCTGGTCGATCAATATCCCTTCGGCCCTTTCCTTTTTTGTCATCCTTTAATACAGTCCCTTTAGACCTTTATTCCTTCGATCATGCATAACTTCTCAAACTCAACTCTGATTTGTGATCTATCAATTTTTATGAAAACTAGACATTAGTACTTTGTAACGGTATATGACTCATCATCAAATTCCTCCTGAATTAATTTATGTGATTTTTCAAATCACATGTCAATTTTTGAGGCTCTTTACCAACTTCTTCTCACCCTTCTTTTCTTGGCCCTCAGGGGCATTTTGGCCATTTTATTTGCTTAACATTCGTCTTCATTTCATCATCGAGCTTCAAAAACTCAATATCTATAGCTTACCCCTTACTTTGGAGAGATTTACGAGACATAAAAGTCGACGAAGTACTCTTACTTCACCTTTTATGCAAAAAATGTGCCCATTCAATGACTAATATGCCCATTGTAGGGCTAAAGTGCCCACCTAAGGATGATGTTCCCATCTAAGGGCGAATGTGCCCACCTAAGGGCGGGTATGCCCATCTAAGGGTGGATATGCTCGTTCGAGGGTGGATGTGCACATCTAAGGAAGATCTACCTGCTCAAGGGCTAAAAAGCATTCTTATAATGTTGCAATAAAACACCTTTCAGCACGCCTACTACTTAAGGTTTTGAACACTCTTTAGTGCACCTACTTCTTAGGGTCTGGTAACACTCTTCAGTGCGCCTATTCTAAGGGCTTAGAACACTTTTAAGTGCATCTACTTCCTAGGGTTTTCAACACTTTTTGGTGCAGCTCTTTTTAGGGCTTTTGCTTATTCGAAGGGCTCAAAGCACTATTAAGTGCACTTACTTCTTAGGGTTTTTGACACTTTTTAATGCGCCTCTTCTTAGGGCTTGTGCCTATTTTAAGGGCTTAAAATACCCTTAAGTGCACCTACTTCTTAAGGTTTCCTTTTAATGCATGCCTACTAGGAAAACTTCTATCATGCACTACTTCGCAATCTTTAGACCTTTTCATTCTTCATGCCTTGGGCTAAATATTCTTCATTCTTCTTTAATCTCTTCAGGCTTTGCATTCATTAGGCTTCATGCCCCTCTTTCGAATATTCTTGCTTCTTTGATTTCTTCTGGTCCATTAGGGAAATCTCTTGAGTTCTGACATCCTTCACTCTTGCATTCATCATGTTTTTCATTATCTGACTCACGGGGGATCTTTCGTTGCAAAATTCAAAATCATGTAAAATTCATAAGAAATTCTTTACCTTATCTAGTGCATTCCTCAACAAATTGCTTTCTAATGTCTGGAGGAATTCTCCCATGTGATTCTGGTAGAAGATTCTATCGATTGATGTCGCTATTCTTTCCTTGTGAGTTGCTAAACCATTGCCATGGCTGAGAGCTTGTCATTGATTCATTTGAAAATTCTTTCGATATCTTATGAGGGTTGATGTAGAGTTTTTTTCTCCCTTCTTCACTCTTTTTTTCTTTTTTTCTTTTTGTCTTCTTTCTTCTTTCTTTTCTCTTTTTCATTTTTTCCCTTTATTAGAAGGATAGCCAGTTGGCTATTTGATAGCCACCCGATGATGGTTGGTCAACAACTACCCGTTTGTCTAAATATTGATCGGTGGTTGAGGGCTTCTATAAAGCGCACTCATCCCTTCGTAGCTTCATTCGCGCATAACTTCCTCATTTTTCATTCGATTCGCTCTTGGTTTTCTGCTACGTGTTCGCTTCAACTTCTTCTTTCTAAGGGCGGGTCATCCAGTCCACCTTAACTTGAACGAGACTGATCCAATCTAGAAATTGACATTGAAGGGTCTTTCAAAGACCAGGAGATGCCGGTTGCCTACGATGTGGCTTCTTATATATTCAATCTAGTATGTAGTTTCTTCATTCTTTGCTTTTCTACTTTTTTTTTTAATTTCTTTAGGCTTGTATTCATATAAAGACTTTAATTTCTTGCTTTAGGACTATAATGAGAACAAGATATGTGGGCATTTTCTAGAGCCTACAGTTGGTTCTTGGAGATAGAGAATGATGCAGTTAGGAGTAGGATTACCGATATTGGCTTCTATGCGTTCATCACTTGCCTCCCACGTGCTCAGAGGTTTACCGATTGTAGCGCATTAGTCGCTTTATGTGAGAGATGGATGGATATGACCCACACATTCCATCTTCCAATCGGCAAGATGACTATCATGCCTTTGGATGTTACTGCTTTGACCGGCCTTCCATATGGCAGTGAGCCAAATCCTATTAATGTCTGCATTATGGATTTGAGGGATCAGCAGAATTTGATCATATAGCTCTTGGGGTGTGAGCTGCATGCAAAGAGCAAGGCCACCATTTGATATGCTCCCTTGTATGAATATTGGAAATGGAGGTCCAATCAAAATCAAATTGAAGTAGACTAGTATGCTTATAGCATCATGGTCTATCTATTGGGTGCGATGCTCTTTGCCAATGCATCGAACACCACTGCTTTAACTTTACTTCCTGTTGTCCAGGACCTTGATCCAGTGAGGGATTTCAACTAGGGTCGTGCTGCTCTCGGCCAGTTGTGTTTTGGTTTGGATCGAGCCTGTCGAGGCATTGTTATGGTCCTTGGATTTGCTCTACTTATTAAGGTAACTTTTTCTTCTCTACACCTGTGTGTCTTATTTGTACGACTTCTATTTCTAATTCTGTACCATCCATGATAGATGTGGCGGACAAGTTAGGAGTTCTACCATCTCCTCTTCCTGCTTGTCAGGATTCTTCCTTCCTTCGGATGAAAAGGTAGGTTGCATGTCGTGTAGAGCTTCAGAGATCTCACAAGCCAGACTTATTTTGTGATTATATTCATATGCTGATCTAGGATAAGGTAAAAAGGCATTATAGCTAGTATTTCATTTATAACATATTCCTGCCACACTTCTTTGCTCTTTGCAGATTCATTCTGAGTGGTGGGTATTGAGGAGTACTATTTTGCTGATATGAGGGTTGCTTCTTCATTTAACTTATGCCGCATCCTCCTTCCTTGTGTGAACAACATGATATGTTATCTAGGCAATCGTGTGTGGGATTGGTTTGAGGGCTCGACATGTCATTTGATTCCTCATTCACCATCAGTTATGATGATAGACTCTACTGACTTGGCCATGAAGCCAGAGGTATCTGACTACACAATTGGGATTAACTTGAGTGCCATCGAGTTTCCATTGATGATGCCTTCTTATATCGACTAGGCTCGAGACATGTTCTAGTACACTAGGCTCGGCCAATCTGCTGATGACACTTCTTATCCTACTATGGTGTCTAGTTGCTCCGGTAGTTCTTCCGCCCATCATGGGAAGAGATCGAGAGCCTCCTCTTCAGGCACTAGCATGTCAGCTTCTTTTTCTACAGCATCTCAACAACCACCTCCTCCTCCAACATCTTCAGCTACCCCAGCTAGTCTAGTCGATCATGTGATTGTTGACCTCTAGGCTTACCCTAGCAATGTTGTCTACACATGGGATGACAACAGGATGATCAACAGTCACGTGATCACCGAGGATCTGAACATGCCCGTTCCTTTCATTCCACAAGACACTATTTTGATAAGTTTCCTGAGTGTTCATTTCTCAACATTTCTCTCATTTATCGCTAATATGCAATGCAATATAGGGACCATGATATTCATGGAGTGGGATTTTTGTATGCAGGTTTTTCACAGATATGTTTTACAAATGTCTCATCAGTATCACGTAAAGTATCCTTCTATACTTGATGTATGCATGATTCCACCTTAATAGTTTTCTAACTATATGATTCCCTTGGTTGGTGTAATAAATGAAGATAAATGTCGAGCAAAAAAATGACCAAAATGCTCTTTAGGGTCAAGAAGAGAAGGGTGAGAAGGAGTTGGCGAAAAACTGACACATAATTTTGAAAAATCAGATAAATTAATCCAAAAAAATATGATGATAAGTCATAAACTGCTGCGAAGCTACAGATATTTAGTTTTCATTGAAATTTATGTATCACAAATCGGGGTTGAACTCGAGAAGTTATGCTTGATCGAAGGAACAAAAGTCTGAAGGGACTACATCGAAGGATGACAAAAAAGGAAAGGGCCAAAGAGATGTTAACTGGCCGACCATCAAACAGCCGCCTAGCTATCTGACATCTGTCCTGCTATTGACCAATGGCTAGCCATCTATCAGATGGCCGCCTGGCTGTCTGGAGATAGCTATTCGGCCCTTGTTGGCTTATTTTAAGAAATTAGCTTTAAAAACTTCCTTTTTCATCTTCACCCCTCTCCTATATAAACCCCCTTTCTCTCACTTTGCAAGACACATTGATTGTCGAATACAATCATTTTTGTCCCTCTTGAAGACACACTCAACAAATTGAGAAGTCTTTTCTAGTATAAATATATATTTTTAGGCATTCTATTGCTCTAAACCCAGAAAGGATACTTCTTGAGAGCAGAATTCTCTCTTTCCTCGTATTCTTTCTTTTATTTTTCTTGCTCAGAATAAGCCTGTTTAGAATTTAATTTTATGCTTAGGAGCATGTCTAGGATTATTATGAATTATCCTAACCCAATTTGTTTTACAAGATGGAAAAGTGTGTCGAGGTAAGTCTGTAACCCCTCATTTTTTAGAATCATGCTTAGGAATTTCCTTTCTTTACAAATGCTTATAATCATGACTAGGAAAACATGTTTAAATTCATGTTTAAGAGCACATGATTAGAATCATGCTAGAAAAATTTATCTACTTTAATAAATGCTAGGAAAAAGCATAGAATAGATAAGAATTATTGTTTTGCCCTTGGATGTCTTGTTTGAGCTATAAAAGCTATGATTGATTTCAGTTGTTTGAATTAGGCTGGAAATGTCATCATTAGGCTAGAATATGCCATGAATGACTTGTTAGGTTAGAAATGCCATGATAGAATTCATCAAAATTTAGGTAGAATGCCATGATATTAGATTGTGGCCTTATTTGACTTATAATTTATTTGTCTATGTATGAATTTTTGAATATTAAAAAAGTGTAATTATGTGATGCCACGAAGTGATGGTGGACTCACATTGATGGTGAGGGACCATTACTTAGAATGAGTGATCAATGTATGGAATATTTTATTGTCGAATAACAATGTTGTAATCCTCTCCCCTTCCCCCACATATGAAAGAAAATGTAATCTATTCTTCTCCCCCTTTCTTTGTATAAATATACAATTGTTTTGATTGAATAATCTCTTAACATGCCTAATAAAGATAAAATGGAATGTGTGCGTAAAACAACCACTTAAGCGGACTAAGTAACAATACGAGCTATTACTGTTTGGTATTTCCCAAGTGGAGGCCGAATTTATATCTGAGTGGGCCGAAAGACTCATACCTAAGTTCCCGAACCCATCTCTTAAGGGACGAGGGTAGTTTAGGTCCTAAAGTAAGGGATCAGATTGCCCCCATTCATTCCCAATTGAATAATTGGATGGTGACCTGTTCTCCAAATGTGCCCGAGGCTTATTTGTGTTTCCTTAAGTCACGAAAGAGGCTTTGATGCAGTGTCGTGGTCACAAACACTCTAATGGGATGAAAGCCTCCTTCATAGTGGCAACTCCACTAGGGATAGGAGAAGTTGATTCTGATGGGAATACCAAATTCTATTACATTGTGTTGGTGTAATGAGTCCTTGCATAATACACATTTGCACACAATGAGCACGAACTATCTAAAACTAGTCGTGTGGCATTGGCATGAGAAGTCTTTCGCTCCATTTGACCCCTAAACGACTCATATTAGTGTCACTACCTTTGAGCACGTACCATTGAATTGGTACAAAAGAGATTGGCCCAACAGGGCATCTCTCACTCGAACGAGCCTAGACCATTGGACCCTTGAGACTCAAACCCATATAAACAACTTTAGAAATTTTTAATAGGATGAATATCCAAAACCTATGATGAAAAGCATGTCTATAGATGTAAATTTCCCATGATTAGAATAACATCAACTCAAACCTCATAAAAAATGCCATATATCAAGTCAACCATAAGAATAAAATAGGAACATGTGCCATAAGTTAAGGTTATCATGACGTTTTGAAAACTATATCATGATAATCATGAAGAATCCAACATCAACATGAACGTTAGAATTCGAAGAGAGAATCTCACGTTCCCCTATCCCATGATGATGACTTAGGAATGAGACTAAAAATCCTACGAAAAGTAGCCCGACCTCACGTGTGTGGGATGAATAAGGTTGGAAGGTTGAAGGCATGTCTATGCCCTTGTATGAGCATGCATCATAT
Source organism: Boswellia sacra (assembly GCA_013180625.2). Taxonomy (NCBI): domain Eukaryota; kingdom Viridiplantae; phylum Streptophyta; class Magnoliopsida; order Sapindales; family Burseraceae; genus Boswellia; species Boswellia sacra. The sequence continues at coordinate 23,388 of SNVD02011046.1, forward strand.
CATGCATGCATGGCATTAACATCTTTATTTTGTAGCCATCATTGCGTGGGTTAGACGAGGTGGCCGTTTGACAAAACAAGAAGACAAAATGGCAACACCCAAAGCGACATCGCAGAAATAATCCAATTGAGAGCTGACATGACCGCACTTTAGTAATAAATGGCCCAACTCATTGAAGCACTCCAAAATAGGCCTTACCATATGAATCAACCACCACTTGAGGGTAATGGTGATGCTGATGCTAAAACTAGCCCAGGTAGAAATAGGGAGAAAAGCCTGGTCAACCAAAAAGAACCCGAATTGGTCAGGCAACTGACCAAGGACATGGAGAAGGTGTAATCCCTCGTGAAGAAGAAGGGGTTGAAAGGGGTTGAAGACCTAGATAACATCTTGCTTTTTGGAGACCAAGATTTGCCTTCAAAATTTCGCTTACCAGACTTGCCCAAGTTTAATGGAGAGGGGAATCCCAAGGCAAGTTTGAGGTAGTATGCAGTCATCATGTCCACTACTCCATTGAAAAAAGAAGCACATATTAAAATACTTTTATGTCATCCTTAGAAGATGATAATGTAGCATGGTATCCTGACCTTCCAAAGAGAGTTCGAGAAGATTGGGAGGGACTTTTTCAACAATTTGTAGAGCATTACCACCACAGTACCCAATTGGAGGTAATGTTGAGGGACTTGGAGACGACGAGGCAAAAGCCCAATGAGACCTTTTCAGAGTACCTAGTTTGTTTGAGGGCTAACTTAGCCAAGATGACCACCAGGCCCATCGAGAAAGATGAGGTTCGTATGGTGATCAATCGGGCCTATAGGTTCATCAGCAATAAACTAGTAGGTTTCCCCATTAAAACATTCAAAGACCTATATGACTCAGGTATCCAAATGGAAGAGTTGGAATCTAGACAGCAAAGAAGTAACCATAGCTGCCCTCGAACAAGTCAAGGGAAGTTTCACCAACCTAGTGGGTTGAGCATAGGGCATGTAAAGGTAAAAATGATGGCCCCACAAAGAGATTTAGTCCTTGGGAATGCCACTTTCCAAAGTCTTTTCAAGGTTGAAAGCCAAAGGGATCTTGCAGCCCTTGCCACTAACAAAGCTTCCAAATCCACTACCAAGGAATTGGAGGCACCTTAAGAAATGTGAATTCCATCAACTGATCCATCACAAGACTGATGACTGCACTCGTCTTCACCATGGGATCCAAGATTTTATTGATAAGGGCTAGATTCCTGACCCAGAGACAAATGAGCCTAACACAAGGATCAACCCATTGCCAAATTATAACCGGGTGCCTCGTCCATCGACCAACATGATTCGATCAGGCTTGACTAAAGAGGATGTCATGAACTCTTTTGAGGAAAGTAGATCGAGCAATGCTGAGAGAGTAAGAGAAATGAGAAGTCTAAGGTAAAACAGACCTCTAGAAAGGTGTTCCCAAAGAAGAAGCCCAAGGTTTTGGAACCCAAAGAGCCCAAGGAGATCATTGAGAGTGTGGAAGATGAGTCCATTCCTTTGGTAGCCAAGATTCACATCAAGAATAGTGGATAGACTAATATTGCAATGAAAGGAGTCAAGCAAAGCTTAGAACCCTAACTTGTAAACCTTAGTGACCAAGAAAAGGAGGAGCCACAAGAAAAGGAAGAAGAGGAAGTTGAAGTGAAACCTAGTAAGGGGAATTCCACACCATTTAGTGCCTTTGCCAAGAATTGGATAGCCAGAAAAGGGACTAAAATAGGCCTACCACCTAGGAGACTCAAGATCAAAAAGCTTATTGAAGCTAGGAAAGCGAAGCGAGATGAAAGTCTTTTAAGAAGGAAGAGTTAGCCTAGAAGGTGTAAGGAAGTGAGAGTTATGGGGATTTCTGATGACATCTATAAAGTCAAGACCCTCCCAAACTTTTGGGTTGACTTTAGTAGTGATGAAGAAGAAAAGGTGAGAATTGAGGGAGAAACACATGAGGAAAAAACAGTCAAAGGGGAGAGAGAGAATGTCCAAGGAGTGACAAGGAGTGGTAGATTTCACCATGAGAAGAAAAAGGAGAAACCAACTAAGAAGACAGTTTAAAAGGGCAAAGAAGTTGGTAAAGAGGATGAAACCGAAGAGAAAGAGGATCAAGTGATCAAACAGTTAAAGAAGACTCAAGCGAATGCTAGCATTTTGGATTTGTTGATATTATCCCAATAGCATAGAGAAGCGATGGCAAAGGCTTTGGCGGAAGTAGAAATATCAATGGTTGCCACTACTAGCAAAATGTTGATCGCCTTGAACGGAGGAGCACCCAAAGGGGTAAAAGAAAATGGAGTAATCACCTTCACCAAGAGGATCTACCATTTGAAGGAGGAATCATAACAAGCCATTATTCGTCACTACAAAAATTAATGAGAAGACGTCTCCTTTTATCATGGTGGATGATGGGTCTGTTATTAATATTGTACCCATGAAGATACTGCACAAATACGTAGTCAGTGAAGATGAACTCAAGCCTTGTGAGATGGTGATTGAGGCTTACGATGATTTGACGTGGAGCGCCATAGGAAACTTTAAAGCTTTAGTGAAGACTGGGCCAATTGAAGTGATGACAGAATTCACAGTCCTTGACATTCCAATCAAGTTCGTTGCCTTGTTAGGACGAGCATGGTTCCATCCATTGGGAGGAGTTCCTTCCACTTTACATTAGAAAATCTTATTCAACATGGATGGGCAGATCGTAACCATTCATGCAATCTTAACTATTACACCAGCTGCTTTAAGTGTGAAGGTTGGACAAATACCTTAGATGGGTGGCTTTCAAGCAGCCGTGATTGACAATTCAATCTAATTGTTGCTAGAATAATGAAGAAACAAGGGTACGTGCCAAGAATTGGCCTTGGGAGTAATGGACATGGCTTATCATCCTTCCTAGATTTCAAAGACTAAACTTCTGAAAGAGGGTTGGGCTGTGAATTCGAAGGAGAATAAGAAGACGTTGAGCCCGAGGAAGGAAATTCATCAAACTCATAAGGCACAAGATACAAAGTATGTAGGAGTTGCTGAATTATAGGTTTTCAAGGGAATGTTAAAGTCCATATTTGAGATCTTTGAACATATCCTTCAAGCAGGGATCTCCAAGGGGATGACTTGATAGGAAAGATGGAGAAGATGACCGTTAAGGAGGAGAAGCCTCAAGAACAAGCACCACCAATGGATTCGTCCATCAACCTTACTGCTTTTATCGAAGAACGAATTGCAAGCGTATCTTATGAAGATGTGTTTATACCTAACCTCTTTGAAGAAGAGGACATTGTTTATGTTTCAAGGTTTAATGAAATGAGAAATAATTTTGCTTATTTGTGTGATGTCTTTCCTAATGGTGTCGTGCATCATAATTTGTATTTCATCAACATATTTGAAATTCATACTAATCAAACTCATGATATTAATCTTGGTACAATAAAAAAAACCGAAGAACATTTGTATTGTAACTGATATAACTCCTGAAGAAAGAGAGAAACATGAAGAAGTCTTCGTCTAGTCCTACGACGACATGCCTGGAATTGATAGAAGCATTGTTAAGCATGCAATTCTAACTTATCCACATGTGAAGCCAGTTAAATAGATACTGCGAAGAATGAGACCAGAATGGGCTCAAAAAATCAAAGAGGAAGTCTCTAAACAAATTGAGGCTAAGTTCGTGGAAGTGGTGAGGTATCCGGAATGGTTATTTAACGTCGTGCAAATAAGAAAGAAGAATGGAAGGGTTCAAATGTGTGTGGCTTACCGAGACTTGAACAAGGCCTCACCAATGGATGATTTTCCTTTGCCTTAATTCGATGTATTAGTAGATAGCGTTGTCGCTAGTGTTATGTTCTCTTTTGTAGATGGGTTTTCTTGATACAACTAGATAGTAATGGCCAATGAAGATAAGATGAAGGCGACCTTCATTATGGAATGGGGAATTGATTGCTACAATGTAGGGGCAACCTACCAACGAATGGCAACAACATTGTTCCATGACATGATACATAAAGAGATAAAAGTTTATGTGGATGACATGATAGTGAAATCCAAGACTCGGGAGGATCACTTTGAAGCCTTAGATAGATTCCTAAAAAGGGTGAAGAAATACAAGTTGCAGTTAAATCTGAAAAAGTGTGTCTTCAACATTAGCTTAGGGAAGTTGCTGGGGTTTGTCGTTGGCAAGAAAGGGATAGAAGTAGATCCAGACAAGGTGAAGGCCATTATGGAGATGCTGTCACCTAAGATTGAAAAAGAAGTTCAAGGGTTTATGGGTAAGATCCAGTACATCAGTTGGTTTATCACTAAACTGGTAATGGTTTATGCACCGATCTTTAGGCTTTCGAAGAAAGATCAGCCAGTAGAGTGGAATGATTAATGCCAAGAGGCATTTGAGAGGATTAAGAAGTACTTGTAGAATCCACCGGCTTTAAGACTGCCAAAACCAAAGAAGAATTCAATTTTGTACTTACCTCTCGAAGAAGAGGCCATCAATGCTATGCTAGCACAAGAAGATAAGAAAGGTGTAGAACACGCCATCTATTATCTTAGTAAGAAATGGCTACCGTACAAGACAAAGTATAGCTATGTTGCGAAAACGTGCGTGGCCATGGTTTGGCTTTCAAAAAAATTGAGGCACTATTTTCAGTCTTACAAAATTAAGGCCATATCAAAGGAAGATCCGATGAAGGATCTTTGTAAAGCATCAGCATTGGTGGGGAAGCCAGCAAGAGGGTTAGTACAGTTATCAAAATTCAACATTACATATGTCACCAAGAAAGTGGTGAAAGGAAGAGTAGTAGCAAAATTCTTCGCTATGAGCCCAGTTGATGACGATGAACCAAAGGAGTTTCAATTCCCAAATGAACATCTGGGGGTAACTCGGTAATGGGATGGAGAATGTTCTTTGATGGAGTTGTTAATCATAACGGTGTTAGAATAGGAGCCATTCTGGTATCACCGACTGAAGAAGTCATTCCATTCGCCAAGAAGTTAGAGTTCAGAGTCACCAATAACATGGTTGACTATGAAGCCTATGCCTTTGAATTAGAAGTTGATATTGCCATAGCCATTGATGAAGTTGAAGTGTTGGGAGATTGAAAACTAGTCGTCTCTCGAGCCAATAAAGATTGGGTTTTACGGGAAGGGAAGCTAAAATCCTATATTGAACATGTCAAATGATTGGCACATTAGCTTCATTGGCATCAGTATGGGTAAGCACACAGTAATTACTAGTGAGACCAATAATGATATCAGAGGCGTCGGGTCTATGTTATATGGAACCCTATGTAATGAAAATCAAAGTGGATAAGAAGCCATGGTTCTATGATTTGAAAAGATTTTTAGAAGAAGGGATTTTGCCTGACGAGGCCAACAAGAAGAACAGGGCTGTGTTATGAAAGTTGGCCCAACAATTTACTTGTCATCAAGGGGTGATTACAAGAGAATGCCAGAAGGGTTGCAAGTAAAGTGTATGGATGAGAGAGCAATAATGAGGCTTATGAAAGAAATCCATAGTGGCGTATATAGGCCACACATGAATGGGCTAGTGCTTGAAAGGATGATCATGAGGTAAGATTTTCACTGGCTAACTATGGAGAGAGGCAATGTCTGATTTGTGAAGAAACGTCACCAGTGTTAGATTAATAGAAATTTGATCCATCAACCGCCCTTGGAGCTACAAGGGATGACTGCACCATGGTCCTTTGTTGCATGGGGTATCGACATTACAAGTGAAATAAGACTATTAGCCTTGAATGGGCATCGATATGTGGTGGTGGCGATTGACAACTTCACCAAATGGATATAAGCTGAGTCCTATACTAAGTTAGGGGCAAAGCAGGTGGTGAAGTTTGTCATGAAGAATATCATGTGTAGATTTGGAGTACGACATCATATCGTGACTGACAATGGGGTTCATTTTCAGGCAAAAACTAAGGCCTTGTTTAAGAACTATAGAATTGAACATCATAAGTTGTCTTCGTACTAGCCATAAGCCAATGGAGCGGTAGAAGCGGCTAAAACAAACATCAAGAAGATGTTGGTCAACGTGGTACAGACATATAAATATTGGGCAGAGAAGCTATTGTTTGTGTTATAGTTATAAAGCAACACCCAGAAGCTCATTGGGCATGACGCCATTCTCAATGGTAAATGATTCAAAAGCAGTCTTACCAATTGAGATAGAAAAAGAATCAGTGAGGGTTCTGATTGAAAAAAAAAATTCCTTAAAAGGAGTGGATTCGTAATAGACATGAACAATTGGCCTTAATCAATGGAAAAAATAAAGGTAAGATATCACATGCAACTATACCAGAAAGCGGTTACTCGAACTTTTAACAAAAGAATAAAGGCAAGAAAGTTCAAACAAGGAAAGTTGGTCCTTGAGCAAGCAAGACCAGTTGTGTTTGATCAAAGAGGGAAGCTCAAACCCAATTGGGAGGGTCCAATAATTTTGACAAAGGTCGTGTTTGGTAAAGCCATCATTCTCTTGGATATGGAAGGGAATGAATTCACTGAACCCATTAACATGGATAGGCTGAAGAAATATTATGTACAAAAAAAACGGTGAGATAAAAAAAATTAATCAAAAAACCAAAAATGGCTGGTTAATAACAGGAGTTGTCTCATTGTACATATATTGTTCGAAGAACAAAGATTGTACTTTTATTAATGAAATGAAATTGTTTGGAACAAATATGCCTTTTGAAATGTCTTATTGTTTTGCATAACAACAAAAAGAAAACATCAAACATCTAGGCCTATCAAAAAACTAACAATGTTATCTTTGCTTCTTCGATGGACTATAGATAGGCTCAATGTATCGCTTACAGCACTGCCTAGCTCAAATAACAATGTTAGCAATGGAAGCCTAAAAGGTCACCCAGTCCTTGTATCTGTCATCTGTCTCAAAATCAAGATCACATAATAGATTCCTCTCAACGGTGTGATGAGCCTAAGAATCTCTCATACGCTCTAGATAACGAGGAGACAATCTCCTAGGACCAAAAGCAGTCGGTGAATCCTCAATTCTTTGCTTCAGACCATACTATTGACATAGCCTGGCAGGATCATAGAATGAACTGTGGGTGAAACCCCCTAGAGGCATGCATGCAATATATGTCCCTGCTATCACATGCTCCAGCTTGTACCATGGACAGTACCAGTGAATATAGGTATCAAGAATGACTTGAAGCCAGTCAATCCAAGAAGAATGTCTCTTATGCCTCCTCATCTTATGAAGTTGAGGACTATAATGGAAAATATCCCCTTCAGCCGGTGTTAGAATAGATAGTCTCTCTTGTAAACAAATCTGAGAAAAAGAAACAAAATAAAATGAGAAAAGAAAACTGCTAAGTCAAAAACTCGAAAAGGGCGGCTTAGGCAAAAATTAAGGCTAACTCGCTAAGCTGAAAACCTAAAAATGGTAGCTTAGATAAAAATTAGGGCATGAGAAATGAGAAGAGCCTATTGAGTCGAAAACACAAAAAGGGTGGCTTAGGCAAAAGTTAGGGCAAGCTTTCTAAGTCGAAAACCTGGAAGAGGGCGACTTAGACAAAAGTTAGAGCTTAAATTAAAAAAAAATGAGAATGAAAATGAAATGGGATGAATCATGTAGGAAGAACCCAAAAAGTAGAATACTACTACCAAACCGCTGACTTAGGTCAGGCTTGACTCAATCAAGTTCGATCAATGTCCCGACTCGAATCAAGGGAATGGCTAGGAAGTTGGGATCTATATGAGGAATGACAGTTGCAAGATGTGGATCTCCAAGACCATTCGATAAGACTAGTAAAAACTATGCAAGGAGGCAGAAGTGAAAAAGGCGAAGCCAACCAGATGAAGTCATGTCCATCACTCTGAGTAGAGGCATGGTGGAAGATAATATCACTCTACCACCCTTAGTGTGAATGCCCATGGTGGAAGTCGAGAAGTCAAAGGAGTGGTCAAGATCAGATAATGATGGTGTCTAGATAGTGGGAAGAATGAGGCTCTCAGAACTGGATGAGTAATGACGAGTATGGCTTAGAATTCCTCATACAGATGGCAAAGTTCTTGCCTATTGGAGTAGAAGACATGATCATGAGAATCCTAGAAGGTTGTAAAGTCCTTCAAAAAAGAAATGTCAAGCTTGACATGATGAAGTAATTTCAAATAATAAAGGTTGGCAAACTCGAGTTCTTTTATAATCCTTATCCCTCAAAGCCTTTAGAAGGGACTGGAAGATCTGAAAGGAAGCTTCAGACGTGTTAAATGATTTGAAGCGATTAAAAAGAAGTCCCGAGAAACAAGAGAAAAGGCACAAAGTAGTAAGGAGGAGCACTTAAATAATGTAAAAATCAAGACAGAAAAGGTCAGGGAGAGACCGGTCAGCCATTTGACTGTCGACCGATTGTTACATGGTAGCTAGCCTATTGTCAGACAGTCACCTGGCAATCTGATGGTTGGCCAACAGCCATTAGGGATAAAATGGCCCCTTAGCCCTCCTCCCACGCAACCCTTCAACTTATGAAACGCATACGAACAGACGTTTTTGAGCGTATGACTTCCAGATATTGTAATCGTATTAAGAACTAAATGCATGGAATTAGAAACGAAAATTTTCCATTTCGAGAAATCGTTTACATTAATTGTACATTATGAAAGTTCATATGCGAAAGCAAAATGAACAAAAAAGAATCTTAATAAAAGCGGGTGGTAATAGTCTTCACATCACCATCATTGTCAATATCAAAGGAGAAAGCTGCGAACAAAGCTTGAAGACGCTTCACATCATGTTGTAGATGAGCAACTTCTTAACAACCCTTCTGACCAAGAGAATCATATAGGTAGAAAAACTATTAAGGCAAAAATCATGCATACATGAAGTGTAGAAGGACATTTTACCTGATACTAATGAGACATCTGCAAGAAATATCTGTAAGAGGTAGCCTGCATGCGAAAAACCTGCTCCATGGAAGATCCCAGCACCTGAATTGCGTTGTATTTCTATTAGTGATAAATGACAGAGAATTTGAGAAATGAATAGTTAGGAAACTTACCAAAGTGTTATCCTGTGGAACAAAAAAGATAGGCATTTTCGATTCCTTGGTGATCACGCGATTCTGGATCGACCCATTGTCATCCCATGTGGAGACAATGTTACTGGTGTAAGCCTGAAGGTCATAAATCACATGACTGGCTAGAGCAGCCAGGGCAGCCGAAGAAGCTAGAGGAGGGGGTGATTGTTGATCTGCTGTAGGAAAGGAAGCAAACGTGCCAGTGCCTAAAAATAGGCTCCTAATCTCTTCCCACGACGAGCAAAAGAACTACCAGAGTAACCAGACACCACTAGGGGATGAGAAGTGTCATTAGCGAATTGGCCAAGCCTAGTATGCAATAGGGTGGCTCGAGCCCAATCGATGTAAGGAGTCATCAATGGGAACTCGATGGCACTCAAATGAATACGGGTCATGTAAGGAAATGTCAATGCATCAGGGAACAAACGATTGATTTCTATCAATAAACCTGTTAAAGACTCGAACCATAGAGTACTTAGTACTGAGGCCGCGGAAAGATATGTTTTTAGATCTCACATTGAAAATCCTCCTTCTTTTTTTTTAATTCCATAATGGAATATAAATTATGGTAAGAGATTAGGGCAGAAGCCAGTTGGCCCCCTAGCATCTTAATCTCGAATCTGATAACTCTGGCCTCATAGCCATGTTAGCAAAATCTATCATTAGAATCGGTGGTGAAAGAGGAATCAAATGATGTGTCAGGCCCTCAAACCAATCCCGCACATGATCACCTAGATACCACACCATGCTATTCCCACAACAAAGGAGGATGCGGTTTAAGTTGTAGGGGGAAGCAACTATTATAGTTGTGGGCCAATTCTCCTCAGGTCCCTTCCAATTAGAATGAATCTGCAAAGAATAAAGATGCTTGGTAAGAATATGACATAAATGAAATACTGACTATAATGTCTTTTTACCTTGTCCCAGGTCCGTATATGAATATAATCAGGAAAGAAGTCAAGCTCGTGAGATCTCTCAAGCTCAGTATGACGTGTAGCCTACCTCTTCATCTGAGGGAAGGATGAATCCTCATAAGCAGGAAGAGGAGATCGAAAAACTCCTAACCCGTACGCCCATATTCGTCATGAAGGGCACAAAATTAGAAATGGAAGTCATATGAACAAGGCACAAAGGTGTAAGGAAGAAAGAAGGTACCTTAATAAGTGCAACAAATCTAGGAATCCTAAAAACTCCTCATCAGGCCCGATCCAAATGAAAGTATGGTTGGCCAAGAGTAGCATGGCCCTAGTCAAAATCCCTCACTTGATCAAGATCCTGGAGGACAAGAAGTAAAGTCAAAGCAGTGGTGTTCGACATATTGGCAAAGAGCGTCATACCTAATAAATAGACAATGATGTTACGAGCATACTGGTTCACTTCGACTAGTGCCATATTAGACCTCCATTTCCAATATTTGTACAAAAGAGCATATCGAATGGTGGCCTTGTTCTTAACGTGCACGTCACACCCAAGAGGTTCTGGATTAGCTTTTATTGATCCCTCGAATCCATGATACAGGCATTAATAGGAATCAGCTCGCCACTGCATGGAAGGCTGATCAAGGCAGCAATGTCCAAAGGCGTAGTCGTTATATCACCGATCAAAAGATGGAATGTGTAGGTCGTATCCATCCACCTCTTGCACAAAGTGGCTAATGCCCGATGATCGTTATACCGCTAAGCACACGGGAGACAAGTGATGAACTTATAACAACCGGTATCGACAATCCTACTCTTAATTACATCGTTCTCTATCTTTAAGAACCAACTATGGGCTCTAAAAAATCCCCCGCACATCATATTCTCATGGTAGTCCTAAAGCAAGAAATTGAAGTCTCTACAATTCAAGCCTAAATAAATCCGAAGAAAATAGTAAAGCAAAGAATGAAGAAACTGCATATCAGATTGATTATATGAGAAGCCACGTCGTAAACAACTAGCACGTTCTGGTCTCTTGGAAGACCCCTCAATGTTGATTTTTATATTGGATCAGTCTCATTTAGGTCAAGGTGGATTGGATAAAAACCGGGAGCAAATCAGATAAAAAACAAAGAAGTTGTGCATGGATAAAGATGTGAAGGGATAGGTGGGCTTTATAGAAGCCCTCAACAGACGGCTGATAGTTAAATAGTCAGGCAGCTGTTGACCAACCATCAGGTGACTATCAGATAGTCGAGCAGCTATCAGACAGCCAACCGGCTATCCCTATAATAAAGGGCAAAAAGGAGAAAGAGAAAAGGAAGAAGAAAGAGAGAAAAAAGAAAAGAAAAAGAAGAGAGGAAAAGAGAGAAGTAGAAAAGAGAAAAGAGGGAAGAGAGTAAAAAAAAAGAAGAAAAGAAAAAGATAGTGAAGAGCGAGAAAGAAGAAAAAGAGGAACTCCTCATTGACCCTAAGACACTCTAAATGGAATCAATGACAAGTGCTTGACCATGGCAATGGTTTAGCAACTCACAATGAAAGAAGAACGACCTCAATCGATAAAATCTTCAACCGAAATGACATGGGAGAATTCCTCTAGATACTAGAAAGCAATTTGATGAGGAATGCATTGAACAAGGTAAATAATTTTTTATTAATTTTACATGATGTTTGAATCTTGCAGGAGCTTTCAAGGACAAGGGAAATATCCCTAATGAGTCAGATAATGAACAACATGATGTCGAAACTCAAGAAATTTCGCTAATGGACTAGAAGAAATCAACAATAGAGCCAAGAATACTCAAAAGAGGGGCATGAAAGCCAATGAGTGCAAAATCTGAAGAAAGAGAATAAATAATACTTAGCCAAAGGCACGAAGAATGAGAAGGTCTAAAGGCCACAAAGCAGTGCATGATAGAAGTTCTTCCAGTGGGCATGCATTAGAAGGAAACCCTAAGAAGTAGATGCACTAAAAAGTTTTTTAAGCCCTTAAAACAGGCACAAGCCCTAAGAAGTGCTACACTAAAGAGTTTTGAAAATCCTAGGAAGTTGGTGCACTTAAGAGTGTTTTAAGCCCTTAGAATTGGTGCACCAAAGAGCATTACCAAACCCTAAGAAGTAGGTGCACTGAAGAGTATTTGAAACCTTAAGAAGTAAGTGCACTAAAAAGTTTTTTATCACAGCATCATAAGGATACTTTCTAGCCTTTAAATGGGCGCACACCTTAGATAGGCATGTTCATCCTTGGATGGGCACCTTAGCCCTTGCATGGGCACACTCACCTTAGATAGGCACGTTCACCCTTGGATGGCCACCACAGCCCTTGGATGGGCACATTAGTCCCTCAATGGACACACACTTTTTGTATGAATAAAAGGAAGTGACGAGAAAATATGAAACAAGGAGGACGAAGCCGAAGATGTTTGATGGAAGAAAGAAAGACGAAGTAAGAGTACTTTGTCGACTTTTGTGTCTCATAAACCTCTTCAAAGTAGGGGATAACCTATAGAAACTGAATTTTTTAGGCTTAATGATGAAATGAAAGTAATTGTTGAGCAAGAAAAAGGCCAAAATGCCCTTGAGGGTCAAGAAGATAAGGGTGAGAAAGAGTTGGTGAAAAGTCTCAAAACTGACACATGACTTTGAAAAATCACATAAATTAATCTAGGAGGAATTTGATGATGAATCATACACCGTTGTGAAGCTATGGATGTTTAGTTTTTGTCAAAATTACAGATTGCAAATCGGAGTTGAATTCGAGAAGTTATGCACAATCGAAGGAACAAAGGTTTGAAAGGGTTGCATCAAAGGATAACAAAAAAAGGAAACAGCCGAAGAGATAATGATTATCCGGCCATCAAACAGTCTCTCGGTTGTTCAACCGGAAGCCTGGCTATCTGATAGTAGCCTAACTGTTAGCCAATGCCTGATCGTCTGTCAAATGGCCTCCCGGCCATCTAGAGGTATCCGCCCTCCCCTTATTGGCTTATTTTCGAAAATTAGCTTAAAAAACTTCATTTTTCCTTTTCACCCCTCTCTTATATAAACCCCCATTCTCTCACTTTGCAAGACAAACTGATTGTTGAATAAAATCATCTTTCTCCCTCGTGAAGACACGCTCAAGAGTACGAGAAGTCTTTTCCAGTATAAATGTTTTTTTAGGTGTTTTATTACTCTAAACCCTGAAAGAGTAGGTCTTGAGAGCAGAATTCTCTCATCCATCCTATTCTTTCTTTTATTTTTCTTGCTTAGAGGAAGCATGTTTAGGATTTAATTTTATGCTTAGGAGCATGTCTAGGATTATTATGAATTGTGCTAACCCAATTTGTTTTACAAGATGGATAAGTGTGTCGTGGTAAGCCTACAATCCTTCCTTTTTTAGAATCATGCTTAAGAGTTTACTTTCTTTACAAATGCTTAGAATCGTGACTAGGAGAACATGTTTAGAATCATGCTTGAAAAAATTTATTTGGTTTAATGAATGCTAAGAAATAGCATAGAATAAGTAAGAATTATCATTTTGCCCTTGAATATCTTGCTTGAGCTAGAATAGCTATGATTGATTTCAATTATTTAAATTAGTCTAGAAATGCCATGATTAGGCTAGCATATGCCACGAATGACTTGTTAGGCTGGAAATGTCATGATAGAATTTATTGAAATCTAGGCTAGAATGCCACGATATTAGATTATGGCCCTATTTGACTTATAATTTATTTGTCTATGTATGAATGTTTGAATATTAAAGAAGTATAATTGTGTGATGCCATGAAGTGATGGTGGACTCACATTGATGGTGAGGGACCATTACTTAGAACGAATGATCAACATATGGAATATTTTATTGTCGAATAACAATGTTGTAATCCTCTCCCCTTCCCCTATGTATGAAAGGGAATGTAATCTATTCTCTTCCCCCTTTCTTTGCATAAATATGCAACCATTTTGATTGAATAATCACTTAACATGCCTAATGAAGATAAAATGGAATATGTGCATAAAATCAACTACTTAAGCAGACTAAGTAACAACATGAGCTATTCCTATTTGGTATTTCCCAAGTGGAGACTAGATTTATATCCGGACGGGTCAAAAGACTAATACCTAACTTCTCGAACCCATTTCTAAAAGAGGGATAAGGGTAGTTTAGGCCCTACAGTGAGGGATCAGATTGCCCTCATTCATTCCTAATTGAATCATTAGGTGGCGACACCTATCTCCAGATTTGCCCACAACTCGTTTATGTTCCCGTAAGTCTCTAAAGAGGCTTTGACACAGTGTCGTGATTGTAAACACTCTGGCAAAATGAAAGCTCCGTTCATACTTGGTCAGATAGGTCATCAAGAAGTTACTCGTCTGCAACATGATGTGAAGCATCTCCAGGCTCAAGTCATCACTTTCTCTTTTGATATTGATAATGATGGTGATGAGTGAGGATTGTCAACACCGATTTTTATCGGGATTTTTTGTTTTTTCATTTTTCTTACACGTATGAACTTCTTATGATGCACAATCAAATGTAAACAGTTTCAAAGATTTAGTGAAAATTCTCTACTTTTGATTCCCTACATTTTGCATATTATACTAAATTTACATCCAAATTTGTTCAAATTTGTCTCCATATCATTATTCATGCAATTCTGAATAAAACTACAAAATCTGGAAGTCACACGCTTGAAATTGTCGATTGGTATGTGTTCTGAAAGTCGAAGGATCACGCAGGAAGAGGGCTAGTAGGCTATTTAGCCCTAATGGCCACTGGACGACCATCAGACTGTTGGGTGACTATCTAACAGATGGGTAGCTATCTGATAGCGGATCAGCCATTAGGCCATCGAGTGACTATTTGACAGTCAGGCAGCTATCTGACAGCCAGCTAGCTATCATTCAATAATAGGCCAGTAGTCAGATGGTCGACCAAGGGTCAGCTATCATGCAACATCTGACCAGCAGTCAGATGGCTGAAAGGGATTCCCTGACGAATCTTCCCTTTTCTATCTTGATTTGCACACTTATTTAAGTACTGCTTGTTATTGCTAATTCTCTGCACCTTCTCTCTCATTTTGGAAGACTTCTTTTTCACTTTAACATCTTTTTGTGTTATTCAACAGGTATGAAGCTTCTCCCCAACTTGCCCAACCCTTTCTAAGACCTTTGAGGGACAAGGACCGGAAACGACTCAAGTCTATCGGCCTTTATCATTAAAAGTCCTTCGTCACATTAAGCTTGACATCCATTTTCTAAAGGTCTGTAAAACCTTTTGGGATTCTCACGATCATGTCTTTCGCTTCAATGGACAGAAGTTTTGCCCTCTATATGAGGAATTCTTTGCCATACTTAGTCATCACCCATCCAGTTCTAGAAGCCTCATTCTTCCTGCTATCCAGACACCATCAGCATCTGATCTTGCCTTTTTTTTTTTTTACTTCCCGACTTCCACAATGGGCATTCACACTAGGGGTGGTAGAGTGACATTGTCTTCCATCATGCCTCTGCTCAAATGATTGACAGGACTTCGTCTAGTTGGCTTCGCCTTCTTCAATTTTAGCTTCTCGTATAATTTCTACTAGTCTCATTGGACGGTCCTGGAGATCCACATCTTGTGATCATCATTCCTTAAATGGAACGCAGTTTCACGGCTATTCCCTTGATTCTGGTTGAGACTTTGATCAGACTGGATCGAGTCAAGGTCGACCCATGTTAGTGGTTTAGTGGCAGCCTTCTGCTTCTTTAGATTCTTCTTTCATATTCTTTTTATTTTTTTAATGCTCTAATTTTCGCCAAAATCACCCTTTTCAGGTTTTCGACTTAGCGAGCTAACCCTAACTTGTGCCTGAGTTGCCCTTTCTGGACTTTCAGCTAAACGGGTTCTTCTTTTTCTCATGCCATAACTTTTTCCTAAATTGCCCTTTTCGGGTTTTCAGCTTAGTAGGCTTGCCTCAATTTTTGCCTAAGTCGCTCTTTTAGGGTTTTCGACTTAGCAGGCTTATTTTTCTTATTTTTCTTTGTTTCTTTTTCTTAGATTTGGTTATAAAAGAGATTATCTATAGCATGTGAAAGATTCTTGGCCATATCGCACCATTAAGAGGAATATATTCCTTGATTCTGATTTAGAGAGAGATAATTGGTATAAGGATTAGGTGACCATTTAGGCCTCCATTCCTAATCCTAACATTCGAGCTAGGCAGTTCTGTGAGTAATACTGTGAGCCTATTTGTAGTCCATCGGTGATGTTTTCCTTTTGCAAAATAATAAGACATTTCAATAGGCATATTAGTTCCAAACAATTTTATTTCATTAATAAAAGTACAATCTTTTTGTTCTTCAAACAACATGTGCACAATGAGATAACTCCTATCATTAATTAGCCAGTTTTGGTTTTCTGATTAATTATTTTTCGTCACACTCTTCTTCTTTTTTTTTAAACATCATATTTCTTCAAATTGTACAAATTAATGGGTCCCAGTTGGGTTTGAACTTCCCTCTCGAATCAAACACAACCAGCATTGCTTGCTTAAAGACCAATTCTTCTTCTCTGAACTTCCTTGCCTTTATTCTTTTGTTAAAGGCTCGAGCATCCCGTTTCTAGTATAATTGCATGTGATATCTGGCCTTCATTTTTTTCATCAATCAAGGCTAATTTTTCTCATCTATTATGAATTCACTCCTCTATAGGAACTTCTGCTTCAATTAGAATTCTCACTGATTTCATTTATATCTCAATTGGTAGGACTGCTTCCGAACCATATACCAACGAGAAGGGTGCCATGCCTGTCGAGCTTCTGGGTGTTATCTGTAACCCTATAACACAAACAACAACTTCTTTGGTCGATCTTTATATGTCTCTACCACCTTGGTACCGCTCTATTAGCTTGTGGCTGGTACGAAGATGACTTAGGGTGTTCCATTTTGTTCTTCTAAAAAAAAGCCTTAGTTTCTGCCTAAAATTGAACCACCCCATTGTCAGTCATGACACGATGAGGTACTCTGAATATGTATATGAAGTTCTTTTCGATGAACTTCATCATCTGCTTTGCCCCTGACTTAGTGTAGGACTCAGCTTCTATCCATTTGGTGAAGCAATCAATTGCTGCCACCACCACATATTGATGCCCATTAGAGGTTGACGGCCTTATTTTGCCCATAATATCGATGCCCCATGTAGCGAAGGGGCATAGTGCAGTCATCCCTTGTAGCTCCAAGGGTGGTCGATGGATCAAATATCCATTAATCTAACATTGGTAGCACTTCTTCACAAATCAGATACAGTCTATCTCCATAATTATCTTGTAAAAACCTTGACTCATGATCTTCTATGCAAGTACTAGCCCATTCATATATGGCCCATGTACACTACTATAGATTTCTTCCATAAGTTTCCTTGCTTCTTTCTCATCCACACACTTAGTTGCATCCCTTCTGGGATTCTCTTGTACATCACCCTCTAATGACAAGTAAATTGCCAGGCCAACTTACGTAACACAACCCTATTGATGAACACTTAATATGTATGTTTAATAAGAGCTTAGTTCATCATATTGCATTAATAGTGTCATTAAATTCCTCAACTTAAGCATATTTGTAGTCTTTGCATCTTTGGAATTAATTTCTCTTAATTTTGGTTTTGGTACAGGTTCGGTAAAATGGGCATAACTCTCTATTTATAGATCAGAATGGTGCAATTCTTAATGTTTTGGAAAGCTGATTCAATTGTCTACAAGATGGTATTTCACAAGCATCATCAAATTCGGGCTCTTAGTGGACCAAAATCGGGCTTGAAGTGAACCCATCTACAGTCTCGGCCCAGTCTGACCAGGCCTCAGTATTTGGACTGTATCTCTCAAAATACGTATCCAAATTGTGCAAATCAATATGTTCTAGCTGAGAGAAATATCTACAACTTTTATGAAGACATGTAATTAAAATTCTCAATATTTCAATGTCAAAAGTGATGGTCAAAGTCGATGCCTAATGATCCCAATTGTCAAAGATATTTACAACTAATATTTGACAATTATGCACTTGTAATTTGACAAGTTTGCCCCTGGATGTATCTATAAATAGAGGTGCCTTGTGACCCATTGGGGAATCTTGGCCTTGGCTGGAACATTTTGGTTTTGGCTAGGATCTTGTATTGTGTTTTGTGTGTTTATGTTATTAATGAATTTCCTTTTTCTTGCATTTTATTTTCTTTCTATTATAATGTTCTTCTAATTTCTCTTTTGCTAAGGTGAAAGGGTGAAACCCTTGATATGAGAATAAGGATTCTCTAACCCTTAATATGTGCTTAATAATCTTAATCTTATAATGTTTATTCAATATGATTTATATTTAATTTCTTAATCAATCTTGACACCACTCGTAAAGTGGAGGTCTTGATCCATTGTCGACAATCCTTGGCACATCAAATGCTTGGATCCTTTCTAGATGATGTATGGTTCTTCCTTACCAACACGAATCTAGTTAGGAACCTTGATTTGTTATAGACATATGGTGATTGACACATTGGATGCTTGAACCCATTTACAATAAGTGGTATAAATATTGGTAATGAAACAAATATAATTCATATAACTAAAATGGGTTAATTATCCTTATTTGAAATATCAAGGGCGGATCCCCTAACCTTAGCCTTCATTGTTATTGTGTTAATTCCTCTTGTATTTTAATTATTCTATTGTTTATGAACTTTTTATTTTATTTACTATGGTAGGTTCTACCACCTTATGAAATTGTTCTTTAATTTACTATGGTTGATTATACCACCTATTTCCATGGATGGTTTTACCTCCTCTTGCTTTTTGTTTTATATTTGAATGGTCGGTAATACCGCCTACCATCTTACATACTTGTTGATATTATCATGTCACCTCTTTGAATCATCCATATCACATTTGTTTAGCTTATAATTTGTAACGCTTAAATTCCCTTCCTCGTGGATCGACCCCGGTCTCACCGGGTTTTATTACTTCGACACTCCTATACTTGGGAGACAATCCTTTTTCGGATGTGTCACCTATCCTTCTCGTTGGTCTCCTTAGTCTCCTCCCCATTAAATATCTCCCTCCGCATTAAAGATCTTTTCCAATCATAGAACCATGGCTTCTCATCCACTTCGATTTCTGTTACATAGGGTTCCGTATAGCATGGACCCTATGCTTGTGATATCATTATTGGCCTCACCAATAATTCCTATGTGCTCACCTAAACTGATGCCAACGAAGCTAATGCATTAGCCATCTGATTCTCACTTCTAGGAAGATGGGTGAAGGTGCACTGCTTAAACTGTTAGCCCTAAGGCTATATGATAATTTTGATGATAACAATACACATTGATTCATTGAGATTTACTAATATATTTATTTATGTGCAAGAATAAGATTATTGAAATAATTATAAAATCAAGAAGGGGTTTATTAAAATGAAGTGTTGAAGCTTAGGAGAAGACTACATGTTAAAGGCATCAAAGTTTAAGTACAAGTGCAAGATCGTCCAAATCATCATGCAAAGTGAAAGACAAATGGAAGCAGCTGACATGAGCACCGAATACTCTTTTGGACATATCTTGAGCTAGAAAAATCAAAATGACTTGATTCTTGTGGCATTAGAAAGATGACTTAATGGGGCACATTTCATATGTTTTGAAGAAATTCAAATTTCAAATGGAAGGCCGACATAATTGACATGCAATTCGGTGGACTGACACAGAGAAGAAAAATCAACTCACATGAGCACCGAATGGTGTTTTGGCCATATCTTAAGATAGAGATATCCAATTGCTTTGATTCTTAATGTTTTGGAAAGCTTATTCAAATATGAAGATCTTTTATGTTTTGAAGAAATTCAAATTTCAAATGGAAGGCTGACAGAATTATCATTCAAGTCAGTGGACAGACACATGGAAGAAAAATCAAGTCACTTGAGCACCGAATGGTGTTTTGGCCATATCTTGAGCTACAGATATCCAAATGACTTGGTTCTTGATGCGCTGGAAAGCTTATTCAAATTTGCAGATCTTTTATGTTTTACAGATTTTCAAATTTCAAACGGAACATTGACAAAAATGGCAGACAAGATTACGGTTTTTATGGTGGGCAGAAAATTTGGAGATGGTGTCTTCACTTGATTAAGTTCATCTCATTTGCCTATAAAAGGAGCCATTCTCCCATGCATTCAACAAGTGCAAGAGAAGCATTTTATCAAGCAAAAAAGCCAAGAGAAATATCAAGTTTATAGAGCTTTTATATTCTTTATCTACTCTTTGAAGAGAGTTGTACTTTTGTTGTAAAAACTTTTCTTTGTTCTTATATTGTGTGAGAGTGAGATCTTCTTGTAAAGGATAAAAGATATCCTTGAGAGAACTCTTTCCTTGGTGAGGTTGTTCATCAAGAAGAACTCTTGGTGTGGTGTAATCAAGAGTTGAAGGAAAAAAGTCTTGGTGAAGTTGTTCATCAAGCAAGTTGTAAAGTATTCTACAACTTAGTGGAAAGCCTAGCTTGTGGAGGAGCTAGGAGCCCGTGGACGTAGGCAAGGTTTGCCGAACCACGTAAATTGAGTTTGCACTCTCTCTATCCCTATACTCTTTACATTTACTTGCACTTGAGATTATTTATTATTGCTATTCTCTTGATTGCATCTTAGATAACTTCTATTTTCATCTTCTTCACTTCTATTCTCAAAAGAAAAAGTGAAATAATTTTTATCTTTCAAGAAAAGTTTTCTAAATTCGTTTTGATAAATAAAACCCAATTCACCCCCCCTCTTGGGTTGTCATACCTGGGTCAACAAGTGGTATCAGAGCAAGGTTGCTCATTTTTTTAAATCTTAATCGATTTTTGAGCTATGACAACTTTTAATTCAACTTCATATGTTGAGGGACTTTCTATCTCTAGACCTCCATTTTTTAATGGAAGTGATTACTCTTATTGGAAAACTAGAATGAGTATTTTCTTGAAATCTTTTGATTATGATTTGTGGTCTATTGTTTTGGAAGGACCTTTTGTTCCTACCAAAATTGAAAATGGGGAATGCATGCTTAAAGAACCTAAAGAGTTTAGTGAAGATGATAAAAAGAAATTGAGTTTGAATGCTAAAGCTATGAATGTGTTGTATTGTGCTCTAGATAGAAATGAGTTTAATAGAATATCTACTTGTTCTACGGCACAAGAAATATGGCACACACTTGAAGTAACTCATGAAGGAACTAGTCAAGTTAAAGAATCTAAAATTAGTATGCTAGTTCATAGTTATGAGCTTTTTAAGATGAAATCGGATGAATCAATTTCTGAAATGTTTACTAGATTTACGGATATTATTAATAGTTTGAAATCTCTTGGTAAATCTTATTCTAATGTTGAAATGGTGAGAAAGATTCTTAGGTGTCTACCAAAATCTTGGGAGCCAAAGGTGACGGCAATTCAAGAAGCAAAGGACCTCACCAAACTACCATTAGAAGAACTTATGGGTTCTCTCATGACTCATGAAATCACCTTGAAGGAGAACGAAGAAGATTTCAAGAAAAAGAAAAATATCGCTTTCAAATCTTCAACAAAAGAAGATGATGAGTCCAACGATGAAGGAGATGATGAAGATCTTGCATTCATCACAAGAAAGCTAAAAAGGATGATTAGAAGAAACCAAGGATTCAAGAAGAACTCTAGAAGGGAGTACAAAGGGCAAAGCTCAAAGCAAGATAAGAAAAATGATCAAGTCATTTGCTATGAGTGCAAGAAACCGGGACATGTAAAGATGGATTGTCCTTACTTCAAAAGTCAAAACAAGAAATCCAAAGCAATGAAAGCCACAAATTGGGATGATAGTGAAGCTAGCTCTACCGAAGAAGAAGATTACGAAGTGGCAAACATGTGCTTCATGGCTTTAAGTGACGATGAGGTAAGTATTCTAAACTATGATCCTAAACTTTCATATGATGAATTACTTGAAGCATTCCAAAATTTACATGTGCAAGTTGATAAGAAAATTCAAAAATCAATGCTTTCAAAAAGAAGTCAAAAATCATGTTATCTCAATTAGAAGAGTTGGTAGAAATAAATGAAGCTTTAGAAAATGAAAATGAAATTTTAAAGCAAAAAGATTTTGAAAGTTTGGAAAGTCAAATACATTTTTTAAAAACTGAAAATGAGATTTTAAAACAAAAAGATTTTGATAAATTAGAGAAAGAAAATGTTATTTTGAAAAAGGAAAATAATGACTTAAGAAATATTGTTGATAGTTTTACAAAAAGCACAAAAAATTTGAATTCTATGTTACAAAACCAAAGGTGTGTTTTTGATAAAAGAGGCTTAGGATATAAAACTCATAAAAATCAAAAGTATTTTAAAAATTATTTTGCTCATGCATCTTTTAGGAATAATCCTAATCATTCATGTACTTATTGTGGAAGAAAAGGACACAATATGCATTCTTGCTCCATTAAAAGAAATCCTAATTTGAAACAAATATGGGTTCCAAAAAGTATCATAACTAACCCCCAAGGACCCAAGAACTTTTGGGTACCAAAAAGTTACTCCTTGAATGTTGATTGTAGAGACAAAGTGGCAAACACAAGTGGTACTTAGATAGTGGATGCTCAAGGCATATGACCGGAGATGCCTCCAAATTTTCAAGATTAATCATGAAGAAAGGAGGATATGTGACCTTCGGTGATAATGCCAAAGGAAGGGTAATCGGACATGGTGATATTGGTAACCCTTCTTCACCTATTATTAAAGATGTTTTGCTTGTTCATGGTTTGAAACATGATTTGATTAGCATTAGTCAATTATGTGATAAGGGATATTTTGTTGCTTTTGAGCCTAATAGATGTGTGATTAAGGATGTTAGTAACAATAAGACATTATTTGTTGGTAATAGATGTGGTAATATTTATACAATTGATATTGATGTTAATGATCATGTAGAAAATTGTTTCATTGTTAATGATGATGCTTGGTTATGGCATAGAAGGTTAGGTCATGCTAGCATGGACACAATTTCAAAAATTTCTAAAAATGATTTAGTGATGGTCTTCCAAAAATAAAATTTGAAAAGGATAAAATTTGTGATGCTTGTCAATTTGGAAAACAAGTGAGAACTTCTTTTAAACAAAAGAAATTTATTTCAACAAATAAACCTCTACAATTACTTCATTTGGATTTATTTGGACCATCAAGAACTCAAAGTCTTGGTGGAAAGTATTATGTTTTTGTTATTGTGGATGATTATTCCAGATTCATTTGGGTATTATTCTTGAAAACTAAAAATGAGGCCACACAAGCTTTTTCAAAATTTGCAAAAAGAGTCTAAAATCAAAAAGGGTATTCTATTGTGTCCATTAGGAGTGATCATGGTGGTGAAGTAGACAACGTTGCATTTGAAAATCTTTGTGATGAAAATGGTTTTGAACATAATTTTTCCTCACCTAGAACTCCACAACAAAATGGTATTGTTGAGAGGAAAAATAGGACTATCCAAGAAATGGCTAGGACCATGTTACTTGAAAATAATTTGCCAAAATATTTTTGGGCCGAAGCCGTTAATACCGCATGCTTTATAATCCATAGAGTCCATGTTAGAGCTTTAATAAAGAAAACTCCTTATAAACTTTGGAAAGGAAGAAAACCCAACATTGGATTTTTTAAAGTTTTTGGATGTAAATGTTTTATTTTAAACACTAAGGATAACCTTGGAAAATTTGATGCAAAAGACGATGTTGGAATTTTTGTTGGCTACTCCAACCATAGTAAAGCATATAGAGTTTTTAACAAAAAGACTCTTACTATTGAAGAATCTATGCATGTTGAATTTGATGAAATTAATGTGATTTCTTCAAAGCATTTAGATGATGATATTGTTGAAGTAGAAAGGCAAATCAAGGAATCAAGGCTTGATGAAAAGAGTCAAGATGATTTACAACTTCAACAAGAAAAGCTTGAGAAAGTAAATGATTCTTCCCAAGAATTACCAAAGGAATTGAGGTATGCAAAAGCTCACCCTAAAGATCTCATTATTGGTGAACCATCACAAGGTATGAAAACTAGATCTTCTTTTAAGAACTTTTGTAATCATTTTGCTTTTGTCCCTTAATTTGAACCAAAATCTTTTAAAGAAGCAGAAAATGACGAAAGTTGGATTTTGGCTATGCAAGAAGAATTGAACCAATTTGAGAGAAATCAAGTTTCGGAATTAGTCCCTAGACCAAAAAATCATTCTATTATAGGCACTAAATGGATTTTTAGAAATAAAGTAGATGAAAATGGCACCATTATTAGAAAAAAAGCTAGACTTGTTGCTCAAGGATACAATCAAGAAGAAGGTATTGATTATGAGGAAACCTTTGCACCGGTTGCTAGATTAGAATCAATTAGAATGTTGTGTGCATTTGCTGTTATAAAAATTTTACATTATATCAAATGGATGTCATAAGTGCATTTTTAAATGGTTACATTATGGAGGAAGTATATGTAGAGCAACCTCTTGGTTTTCAAAATCATGATTTTCCAAACCATGTTTCAAACTCAAAAAGGCACTTTATGGCTTGAAACAAGCACCAAGAGCATGGTATGATAGATTGAGCAAATTTCTAATTGATAATGGTTTTGAAATGAAAAAAGTTGATACTACTCTTTATGTTAAAAAAAAATGATGATTTATTGATTGTTCAAATCTATGTTGATGATATTATATTTGGTGCTACTAATGTTTCTATGTATGAGGAATTTTCCAAGTGCATGCAACAAGAATTTGAAATGAGTTTAATGGGAGAATTAAATTTCTTCCTTGGACTTTAAATCAAGCAATCAATAGATGGGATCTTCATTAATCAAGCTAAATACACAAGAGATCTTCTCAAGAAGTTTGGCATGGATAATTCAAGGACATATAACACACCTATGGGTACATTAACCAAGCTTGACAAAGATGAGAAAGGAAAAGATGTTGAAGTAACAAAATATCGAGGTATGATTGGCTCTCTTTTATATTTAACTGCTAGTAGACCTGATATTATGTTTAGTGTGTGTATGTGTGCTAGATTTCAATCTTGTCCAAAGGAATCTCACCTTAAAGCTGTCAAAAGGATATTTAGATATCTTCTTGGAACCATAAATCTAGGTCTTTGTATCCTAAGTGTGATAATTTTGATCTAATTAGTTATTCCGATGCGGACTCTGCTGGAAGTCTTCTTGATAGAAAGAGCACTAGTGGCTCTTGCCATTTTCTAGGACATGCATTAGTCTCATGGGTTAGTAGAAAACAAAATTCTGTTGCCTTATCAACCGCGGAAGCCGAGTATATGCAGTAGGAAGTTGTTGTGCACAAGCTCTTTGGATGAAACAAATTTTAAAAGATTATGGCGTGGTATTTGATCATATTCCCACAAATGTGACAATACAAGTGCCATTAACATTTCAAAAAATCCCATACAACACTCTAGGACTAAGCATATAGAGATTAGACATCATTTTATTAGAGATCATGTGCAAAAAGGTAAATATTTCTTTAGAATTTGTTCCCACCGAAAAACAATTAGCCGATATATTTACTAAACCCCTTAGTCAAGATAGATTTTGTATAATTAGAAGAGAATTAGGCATGTTGGATATGACTTAATTTTGCTTTTATATGATATTCTTTGAATGGTAGCATATGTTAAGGGGGAGAATATATTTAGAGGGAGTAGTTAATTTGATTACATCTTTTTGATGATAACAAAAAGGGGAGAAATAGTTGGATTGCTTATATTCATAACAAGTGCCATTCTTTTTGCTTATTGTTGATTTTATTTTCATTCTTGATTTTAGATTATATTTAAAAGCAATCAATGGTTTGTCATCATCAAAAAGGGGGAGATTGTTAGCCCTAAGGCTACATGATAATTTTGATGATAACAATACACATTGTTTAATTGAGATTTACTAACATGTTTATTTATGTGCAAGAGTAAGATCATTGAAATAATTTTAAAATCAAGAAGAGGCTTGTTAAAATGAAGTGTTGAAGCTAAGGAGAAGACTACATGTTAAAGGCACCAAAGTTTAAGAACAAGGATTGATTCAAGGAATGTGAACATATGAGCCCCAATGTTCAATCAATGGATCATATTATATCTCTACAAACTATCCAAATGACGTGATTCTTGAGCCTTTGGAAAGCTTACCTCAATTTATAACATTTCATATGTTTTAATGAAATTTCAAATTTCACAGTGCAAAGGTTGTCCAAATCATCATGCAAGTTGCGAAGGACAAATGGAAGCAGCTGACATGAGGCAACGATAATCCTTTGACATGTGTAACTGAATCTGAATTGGTTGAGGGTGATTTCAAAGCCCCTAATATGGTTTTTTGTAAGTTGATTGTGTAAGGAATTATTATCCAATTCTCTAATTGAAGTTGCTTGTATTCTCCCATATTTAATGCTTATGATTGCTTGCTGATTGTATTTGAGTGGCCAACTGAATATAATCTGGTTGTGATTTATTGCTGGACTAGAAATCTTGATCCGTAATTGTCTTGAATTTCTAATCCTTAGTAGCAAAATTGTGATCAGAGATTGCAATTGGAGAATACAACCTAAGTTAAATAATCCGAGCTTTTGTGTTTATTGCTTAAATCAACCTATCTTTCTTATCGTAATGCATCCATTGAATTAAATTGAGAGAGCTTGTTCTAGGTTGTTTAATGGATAGAGATTAAATAAAGAGCCTGTTTTATTTAACAACAAAGTAAGGAAATATTTGGATAACAGAGCTTGTTGTTATCTACGGTTGATAATTTTAATAGTGTAATTGGATAACAATTCTACAATTAATTCGTAAATCCATATCTTATGATAGAGAAGGATCCCTTAACCAGGTTTCTCTCATTGATTTTTCAATCTGTTTAAATTTGTATTGTATTATTCTTTACTTGCATTAATATTTCATCTAGTTAATCAATCAACAAAACCCCCCTCATTTAGTTTATTGTTGCTTTCGAATAACAAATTCAATTAGAAACAATCCTCGTGGGAACGATATCTTACTCATCACTTTATTACTTGTGCGACTAGTATACTTGCTAGTTTCGAATGCATCAATGTTAGAACTTTTCTACTGGACTTTAGGCTCACTTTCTCCCTCCACAGGTACACAGAAGGATGCTCATCCTAGAGATGTTCCAAAGCTTTCTTAGGGAGTCTGGAGTTAGTATGCATATAATTCTTGGGGACTGTCTTGATTCTCCTAGTATGTAATTGGAGATCTTGGTTGGTGACTATCAACTGCTGTATTGATTTTATCACCAGTGTATGTAAAATTAATTTTGAACAAATAGTTTTAAGTTGTAATTGTTAGCCCTAAGGCTACATGATAATTTTGATGATAACAATACACATTGATTAATTGAGATTTACTAACATGTTTATTTATGTGCAAGAGTAAGATCATTGAAATAATTTTAAAATCAAGAAGAGGCTTAGTAAAATGAAGTGTTGAATCTAAGGAGAAGACTACATGTTAAAGGCACCAAAGTTTAAGAACAAGGATTGACTCAAAGAATGTGACACATGAGCAATATTCAATCAATTGGTCATATATATCTCTACAAATATCTAAATGACGTGATTCTTGAGCCTTTGGAAAGCTTACTCAATTTATAACATTTAATATGTTTTAATGAAATTCAAATTTCAAGTGCAAGGTTGTCCAAATCATCATGCAAGTTGAAAGACAAATGGAAGCAGCTGACATGAGCACCGAATACTCCTTTGGACATATCTTGAGCTAGAAAAATCAAAATGACTTGATTCTTGCGGCATTGGAAAGATGTCTTAATGAGGCACATTTCATATGTTTTGAAGAAATTCAAATTTCAAATGGAAGACCGATATAATTGACATGCAATTCGGTGGACTGACACAGAGAAGAAAAATCAACTCACATAAGCACCGAATGGTGTTTTAGCCATATCTTAAGATAGAGATATCCTATTGCTTTGATTCTTAATGTTTTGGAAAGCTTATTCAAATATGAAGATATTTTATGTTTTGAAGAAATT
>SNVD02011047.1:0-51866 GCA_013180625.2 Boswellia sacra
TACAAAAATTGAGTAAAACCCTTCATTTTCACCTCTGCTAGTCAACCATCTTCTCGGATTTAATTGTATTGATATACAATGAACCCGATGACATATTATATACCGTTGGAAAGCTCACGAAGTATATTTTCTGGAGAAATTTACGGTTTATAAATTTATGTAGTGTACCGAAAGTTGTGATAAAAATGGTATGAGAGGTGTATATTTGTAATTCCATATATCACTGTAGCATGTTATTAAATACGAAGCACTGTAGCAAGTTACTGTAGCAGAGTATTTAAACACATTTTAGGGTTTTATTTTCATAACTTGAAGAGGGGAAAAACGTGGGAGGAGGCTGCATTTCTGGATTTCTCTCATCCCTTGGAGTTCTTGAAGGAGAAAGAAGATTTTGAAAGAGGAGGAACTACAATTCCAAGAAGATTCATCTACAAAGAAGATTTTCAAAGAATTTGCTAAGTTCTTTCTTTCCTTTTCATTCTGGAATTTCTCTGTATTGTATTTGTTATTCTGATTGAATATGTGTAACTAAATCTGAATTGGTTGAGGGTGATTTCAAAGCTCTTGATATGGATTTTGTGAGTTGATTGTGTAGAAATTGTTATCCAATTCTCTAATTGAAGTTGCTTGTATTTTCCCATATCTAATGCTTATGATTGCTTACTGATTGTATGTGGAATGGCCAACTGAATATAATCTGTTGTTGTCTATTGCTAGATTAGAAATCTTGATCCGTAATTGTCATGAATTTCCAATCATTAGTAGCAAAATTGTGATCAGAGATTGCAATTGGAAAATACAAGCTAGGTTAAATAATCCGAACTTGTGTGATTATTGCTTAGATCAACCTATCTTTCTCATCGTAATGCTTCCATTGAATTAAACTTAGAGAGCTTGTCTAGGTTGTTTAATGGATAGAGATTAAATAAAGAGCTTGTTTTATTTAACAACAAAGTAAGGAAAGATTGGGATAACAGATCTTGTTGTTATCTACGGTTGATAACTTCAATGCTGTAATTGGATTACAATTCTATGTTAATTCACAAATTCATATCTTGTGGCAGAGAAAGAACCCTTAACCAAGTGTCTCTCATTGATTTTTCAATTCATTTAATATTGTGTTGTGTTATTCTTTATTTGCCTTCGTATTCAGTTTAATTAATCATTCAACAAAACCCCACATATTTAGTTTATTTTTGCTGAAAAATAACAAATTTAATTAGAATCAATCCTCGTGGGAACGATATCTCACTCATCACTTTATTACTTGTGCGACTAGTATACTTGCTAGTTTCGAACGCATCAATGGGTATGAAACCCTGCAGTTAATCTTTGATCTATTGGTGAACCAATCCAATCTGCATCTGAGTAAAACTGAATGTCCTTGATTCTTTTTGAAAAATAGCCCTTTACCAGGTGTCATCTTGAGATATCCTAGGATCTTGTACACTGCATCCATATGTTCTTCTATTCGATTATTCATGAATTGACTCACCACACTAACGTAAAAACTAATGGCTTGTCTTGTGTGTGAGAGATATATTAGCTTTGCCTCAAGTCTTTGATATCTTCCTTGTCAATAAGAACACTTCCTTCCTATGTCCTAGCTTATTTGAATAGTCCATTGGAGTATCAGTTGATTACAACAAAGCATCCCAGTCTCCTTTAGTAATTCTAGAGCATACTTATGTTATGAAACTGATATACCCTTCCTTGATCAAGCTACCTCAATATTTAGAAAGTATTTGAAATTTCCTACATCTTTGATCTCAAATTCAGTTGCAAGAAAACTCTTAAGTTTGCAAATTTCTTCTTCATATGTCCCAATTAAGATAATATCATCCATATACATAATAAGAATAACTATTTTACCTTTCACTGAATGCTTGACAACAAGAGTATGATTAACTTGGCATTGTGGATATCCGTACTTCTTAACTTACTTTGTGAACCTATCAAACCATACTCGCGGAGACAGCTTGAGACCATATAATGACTTTTTGAGCTGCAAACCTTGTTAACCGTTGCTTATGTTTCAAGACCTTGAGGAATTTCCATGTAAAGTTCCTCCTCCAGATCACCATTCAGGAATGCATTCTTGATATCTAGCTGATGAAGAGGCCATTCTAAGTTGTTTGGCAATGAAAATAAAACCCAAATTATATTGAGTTTAGCAATTGGAGTAAACGTCTCCTAGTAATCAATTCCATAGGTCTGAGTAAATCCTTTTGCAACCAGTGGTGCTTTAAACCTATCCACACTTCCATCTACCTTATATTTCACAGTGAAGATCCATTTACAACCCATGGGATTCTTTCCTTTGGGTAACTCCGAGATCGAATCTCTTCCCATACAGTAGTCCTCTATTCAAGCACTTCAAGTGCTTCCTGTATGTTACTTGGAATCTGAATCTGATTAAGTTTTGACTAAGTTTTGTAACAAAAGCTTAAAACCTAGGTAAAAGTCCTCCATAAAAAACAAAATTATAGATTAGACGATTTGTACAAGATCTTGCTCCTTTCCTTAAGGCAACAAGTATATCAAGATCACTGTTAGATCACTCATTTTCCACAGGCTTAGAACTAGTGTTATCTGGAGGAATTTCACTGGGTGTTCAACTCGATTCAGACTCCTGGTCTTGCTTGAGATATGTCTGCAACTCTACTCCTTCTTGAGTCTTCTTCTTTTTGCTGGAATAAACATTTAACTCATTCTTGGCAGTAGATTATGAGGGACTCATATGAATGGGAGATGAATGTGTTCGGATTAAAGTGGCACATATTGGGGAATGGTGGATGATGAATCAATAGTTGAATCCATTATTTCAGTCTCCCAAAACTGGTATTCTTGTATAGTATTCTCCCCCTGAATATCAAATTTGGGAAAGTAAGGTTGATGTTCAAATAAGGTCCCATATATGGAGGTTTAGAATTTTTGTGTGATAGGAGAGTAGCATTTATATCCTTTCTGATGTGGAGAATATCCTAAGAAGATACATTTGATTGACCTTGGATCAAGTTTGCTTCATATTTGTTGGTGGAACATGTACAAAGGCAGAGCAGAAAACTCTAGTAAGGATAGTGGAAATAATCTGTGTGTTAGGATGGGAATTGAGAAGAACTTTTTAAGATGTTTGAAAGTTAAGTATGTGAGAGGATACTCTATTGCTTAGATAAGCTGCTAAAGAATAGCCTCACCCCAGAACCATTTTGGAACATGTGTAGAGAACATCAGTGATCAAGCAACTTCAAGAAGGTATTTACTTTTCCTTTCTACAACTCTATTCTGTTGTGGAGTGTCAACATAGGAACTTTGGTGGACTATACCTTCACTTAGTAAATAGTTACCTAGAATTGAACTAAAGTATTCTTTAGTATTGTTTGTTCTCAACACTTGGATTTTTGTTTGAAACTAGGTCTGAATCATTTGCTTGAAATTTTCAAAAATTTGACACACTTCTGATTTTTCTTTCATGAGAAAGATCCAAGTCTAGTGTGGTCATCAATAAAGGATGACAATCATTTGGTGCCAGTAATATTATATACCCAAAAGGGACCCCAAACATCACTATGAATTATTGAAAAGGGATGACATGATACACATCGGTTGACTTGGAAAAGAAATGCAAACATGCTTGGATAACTGACATTTCATAATTGAAAAACTTGGAACTTTTATTATTGAATAATGATAGAATAAGTTTTCAACGTACATAAAATAGGATGACCTAATTGATAGTGCCACAATATAACCTCACTATGATTATTGACTCTACTAACTAAAAAAGAATGTTTATTAGGCTGATTTGTTCGGGAATCACATATTGTTGTTTGAGTTAGCTTCCTAGGATAATTAGAGACTTTAAGAGATAGAGCTCGGAGCACTTTTCAGCATTACCAATCGTCCTCCCTGAATCTAATTCCAAAAATTGACAACAATTAAGCCAAACTTTGGCAATATAGTTTAGTTGTTAAGTGATTCTACTAATTGAAAGTAAGTTGTAATGCAGATTAGGAACTGGTAGAATAGATTTAAGAGTCAGATCCTTTGATAGTATCACTAAACATGTCCCAGTAACCTTAGAAAGAGATCCATTAGCAATTCGAACAAAAAAATTCTCATTACATGGATAAAACTCATGGAAAATAGAGAAATCTCCAGTCATATGGTCTGATACGCTTAAGTCAACAATCCAATAATTTACTTTTTCTTGTTTTGCTTTCAAGGCTATCAGAAAATTATCTTTACAAGCTAGAGATCTTGTTCCAACAATGGAAGAAGCAGAATTTTGATGTTGTTGATTCAATAATTTTTGCAATACTTCCATTTGTTCCTTGCTAAATGGATTAGACTTGGTGCTGAACTTTCATCTTTTGAAGCATGATTTCCACAACTTTCTTTTTCATTTGAAGGATGAGTGGGTTTCCAATCTATTGGTTTTCCTTGAATCTTCTAGCAATTCTTTTTTGTGTGGCCAGGTTTTCTACAATGTTCACACCATGGTCTTCCTTTTCTTGGTCAGTTGTCATTAGTCTGAAATTGTCCTCTTTGAGTAGAAAGGGTAGAACTTTTAATAGCTAGAGCAATACTATGTGACCCCATCATGACTCGATTTGTGCTTTCTTATAGGTAAACCTCCGAGAAAGCCTCTCAGATGTTTAGAAGCAGCTTGGTTCCTAATACTCTCGCACGCAGTTCATCAAGATTCTGATTAAGACCCATTAAGAATTTAAAAACTCTTTTCTTGTCAACAATCTTCTTGTACTTGACCATCTCCTGGATAGTCCCATAACTCTTCAAAATTATCCAGTTGTTGCCAAAGCTGAGTGAGGGAGTTGAAATATCAGGTGACAAACAAAGCTCCTTGTCACAAGTCATGAAGGACACTTTCAACTTCAAATAGTTCTAATGTGTTATCATTGTTCGAGTAAAGTTCCTTTGTTGCTCCCATATTTCTTGGTGGACTTATTTCACTAATCAAATAATCATCCTTTCCTTTGCCATAGATAAACATCATCATCGATTAAGACCATTGAAGATGAT
Organism: Boswellia sacra; assembly: GCA_013180625.2. Lineage (NCBI taxonomy): Eukaryota > Viridiplantae > Streptophyta > Magnoliopsida > Sapindales > Burseraceae > Boswellia > Boswellia sacra. Next base: position 5,044 of record SNVD02011047.1, read on the forward strand.
GTTCCCATGTAGTTTGTGACCTATAATGGGAAGAAGAGAGGCCCTTGTTCCGCTGTTGCTGCCTGGGATTGCAAGTTCTTGATTGGAGGTGACTTAGGAGCTTGAGGTTGACTTCTCAGTGGCCATTCTATATTTAGTCATAAAAAGAATTAGGTTTCAGAGAGAATGCTCCGATACCATGAAGAAATTTTGGAGAGAAACATTTATTCTATAGCTTTTCTTTTTTGAATAAAGAAGAGGATTACAATATATACAGGAGAGGCAGCTAGCAAATCTGTTGTTATCCTAATCCAAAAAGGATTCTAAAATCCATACAACTCTAAGAAACACAACCATAGTTACTTTAGGAAACAAAAACTAATTAAGAGATGCTAAATGTTCTCAAAATAAAGACTTGACAAAAAAAACCCTCCTAGAAATCAGGAAAATAATTCGACCGTAATTCCACATTTACCATTAAGCTTTGAGACTCAAACAACTATGGCAATGTTCTTTTATGAATTTTGTGTTTTTGTTTTCAAAATGATTTAGAAAATGTATTTTTTGTTTTGAGATATTTAAATTGGAATGGATAATATGTGCTTGATAATGAATTCTGAAAATAAAATTCATAAAATGATTTTAAGAATATGTGTTTAGAAATTAATTACAAAAACGAAACTCTGGAAATAAAAACAAAATATGTGTTTGGAAATGTATTCTAGAATGAAATTTTGAAAATGAAATTACAAATTGAGAAAATAGAAAGAGGAGTTGGAGAGAGAGAGAAAACGTGAACAGTGTACGTAGAGATAGAGAAAGGCTTTGAAATCCTGTTTTCCAAATCCAAACTTTGAAAATATAAGTGAACAACTACTAACCATTTTACACTACATTGGAATTCGTGAAAATCAGAAAATGGGATTTAGGAGACGTAAAAGAACACAGTGTATAATTTCATCTCCTTAAGCTAGATTTTGATCTTTTTTATTTTGCCTTTTATATTTACGTTGATTGGCATAATGCCACGTTGTCCAAATATGAAGCATATTCCTTTTTCCTTTAAAATAGAGCTCTTTTTATTAACAAACTTTTTATTGTTGGGCTTACTTTGTTGTGGTTTGTGTTCAAGAGATTTGGATATATTATCTACTATAATGTTGGATTTGGAACTTATTTCCTTGGCCTTTTTTAGTTTTATCTTTATTCCTTTTTTACTTCTTAATTCTGACGGGTGTTATTGCATCTACAGGGCTTTTTTTTTTCTTCATATTATTCTTATAGTCAATTGAGTAACTTTTCAATTAAGCATATTGCTACAAATGTCTTTTGGAGATCTATGTTTTCATTTTTAAGATCATTGATTAGCATGTCAATATAACCATTTATTCAGTAGTCATGTTATTGTATTCTTCCACTTTTAAGTTAAGAAACTTTTCTGACATACTTATAAGACTAACACTTTTTACCTACGACATACTTTTTTCTTGAGACTTTCCTAAATTTCATCCCAAGTTTAAAACTATAATACAAATCACGTACACTTATTTGAAAGAGTGTTAAGTATAGTGTTACTATTAAACTTATTCACCTTTTTCTGCCCTTTCAACATTGAAAGATTCAATCTTTTGTGTCAGGCAATGACTGTATATAAAGCAAGGCAAAGTTCATGTTAATAAGAAGAGAAATTTATGATCCGTTGAATCTAAGAACATTAATTTATTGTTAGAATATACAATTGATGATAATATTTATTACAAAAAATTATTATCTAAATATAAAATTAATAATATATTACGAATTTAACGTTATTTTTTTTATGCAAACTATAAGCTTCAAAAATGTTATCCAATATTACCAATTGAAATATACTAATCAACAACACCCTGTCTAAACATTATCATTGCTCGAATAAAACATTATATTTAACTCTTTTTATGGTAGTGATTAAACACGCTTCTAGAGTGTTGAAGTAAGCTTTTCCCGATATTAAAAAAAGGAGTAATGCTACTCATGCAAACTATTTATACAAACTCACACATATAAACTGATATGGCATCCCTATATGATCGTCACATCACCCATGTTAATTAATGTCATTTATTATTAATATATATTTATCAAATCACTGTATTTATTTATCAAATCATATTATACCACGTCAGTTTGTATGGGTGAGTTTGTATAAGTAGTTTGTAAGAGTAGCATTACTCTAAAAAAAATAGTACCAAACTCCTCATTTGCCATATAGTAAGCCATATTGATAGCATACATTGCACTACATAATTTACTAAAAAATGTTAATTGCATGAAGATTTATTTATTTTTTTTTCAATTTGACGATAAAGTGTTGGACTCAAAAGTAATGCAGCATATCAAAATCAAGTATCAGCCACAATCCACTTTTTAAGAATATCAAACCAAGTATTTAAACATCAACTGTGAGACTAAATTGTTAGTTAATTATTCCAAGTGTATGATTAATTTGTTGTTTCTTATTTGATTTGCTTGAAATTTTAAAAGTTGAATTTTTACAACATCTATCACCGTAATTTTTAAAATGACATTAATTAACCAACCAATTTAAAATAGATCAACCCTTAATTGAATAAAAACAACATAAAAAATATTCTTAAAAAAAGTGTTGTACTTTTTATTTAATTAAGTTCTAATCCATTGAATTATATTGATTACTTGAGAACTTTTAAAATTATTAAAATAATCTGAGTAAAAATATAATATAAAAATTTTAAGTCAAAGGTGTACTTAGAAAATAGGCGTTAAAAGTAAAATTTGAGATATAAAGAAGCTCAATATTTTTAAGACGTGTGAAAAAAAAAAGTACGTATTATTAAGTGATCTAAATTAAGTGTGGATAAGTCTTGTGTTATGACTAATGTCTTAAATTATTATTGTTTTTTGTAAAAAAAAAAAAAAAAAAAAATTGTGGGAGTGCTCGGTGATTCACCCACATAAGGCCCATGATAAGCTTGATGAGCCTGCCCTCTTCCTATTATTACACCCATTTAATTTTATAACAAACAATAATTAAAGCGTGGGTTACTCTCTCCAACAATGCGCGTGTGGCTTAAAAACAAATAGAACAGCTGGAACTGGGGGCTTTTAGATCATGTCGGGACCATGTTTCCGCGTTACATTGGTCTATGTTCTTTTATTTAATTTTGTTAAAAATATGGTTCATTAATTAAATTATAATCCAAGATTCCAAATGATTAATTTAATTAATCAGGTTGATTTCCTGTCGGATGATTGGAATTCTAAAAATCTTAATTGAACTCTGAGCACCACGATTTGTATAATAATTTTTTCTTAATCAAATGTTTAATTTGTAAATTTTATATTTTAAGATTTTATTAGCGTTATTCTATTATTAGTTTAGGTATTACATCGGCATATTAAAGAATTATTTTTCTTAAAAATTTTCAAGTATATATGAATGATAAATTTGTAAGTAAAACTTATAAAAATATCTTGGAGCAGACTGGCCTAATGTTTGGACAGCCCATATGGGATCATTGAATTTTCATGTGATAATTCATTTTATAATTTTAGATGAGGGCAGATCTTGATGTTTGGTGTGAATATAAAATTAAAATGTTTCAAGAGCATATCCATTTAATAAGATAATCATTACTTAATTTCATAAAAATTTTCTAATACTTTGCTTCGAAACTTTAGGGTAAGTTCTTGACCACTTAGATGGATAGTTTCTATGAATATCAACAATGTTAGAGATACATTCAACTAATCTTGAAAATGAAAGGAGTCTTAGTGGCCGTTTGTTTATCTCACTTAATACTTTTTAGATCTAAATATTTTTTAGCACTTAATTTAGATCACTTAAAAGTATGTTTATTTTTTATTTTTTACACATCTTAAAATAAGTGCTAAGTAAAATTTTGTCATATTTACCCTTCTAATATATAAAAGATACCAAAAATGATAATAAGACGATAATATTCTTGACTAATTTAAATTCATTTAAAAATTATTAAGAATTTATCAGTAAAATTTCTATATACATAGATTAAGCAAATTATTTTTAAAAGATAGAATATAATTAATTAATTAAAAATTTTGAAAGCTGGAAACTACCAACACCAGCCACCACTGCCGTCAGCTAACCTCGCAGGTCGTTACACATCCAGCAACATTGCGCCTAACAATATCATGCTACAAGCAGTCATGCCAGATGCAGTCCAACAACATAGGAGCCGACACAGTCATGCCAGATGCAGTCCAGCGACAGAGGAGCAAGCACAATCATGCCAGATGCAGGGGTCGACAAGGCAGGGGTGTTGAGACGATTCGATTGATACCCAAGGCCTTGCTGGATGCGCACCAGTAAAGGCTATTACTGCCGACGACTGGTTGAATTGTTAAGAGGGGAGATGTGCAGGGCGGCTGGGTTGAACATTGAAGAAGATAAATAATTCTAGGGGGCATTTTTGGTAGTTTATAATATCTTCCAGATTCAGACATTTTAAGTGGTATTTTTTTCATTTTTTAGGTTCAGACATTTGCATCCGAAAAAAAGTGATTAGAATTGAAAATAAACAGAAAAAATAATGTCAATCACTTAAGTTTAAATGGTTTCAGACTTCAGTGATGAAAAACAAACGAGCCCTTATATTCATAAAAAAAAAAATCTAAAGTCTAATCCAACCAATAATATGTTGTTAGCTTCCACCCATACTTTTTTGAGACTATTAATATATGACGGTCAAAAATCTTTATTAAATCTTCTAGTTCAATTATATATATATATATATATATATATATATTAGAATATATTTTTTATAATATATATTGTTTTTGTTGATTATAAGAAAATACAAAACATTCAAATAATGAAAGTTATATATGATATAATATAAGGTATTATCATTGTAACAAGAAAATACAAAAGATAAGAAACTCTCAAGAATATTTATTTATTTATTTATTTTTTAATCAGTTAAATGTTTTACTAAAAGTCTTATTGTGAAGTAAGGTATTGACGGACAGAGTTATTTTACTAGACAGTTTAATAATATTAAATAGTTAACATATCGAGTTAATGAACAGCAGTAGGATGCTTATTGAGTAATGTGTCAAAGCTTATATTTATTGACAGAATTGCTACTTGTTAATCGATTAAGCACCTAAATTAAGTATTTTTTAAATATTTATTATTTTTCAAAAGTCTTCTCGAACTTTTTTTACTCTATTAAAATAAAAAATCTAGTGAACCCCACATGACATAAGAAAATGGAAAAATAGATGAGGGTCGTTATAAGATTGAAAAATGTATGCCGTGGATCAGATTCAAAACATCTTATCTAACAAAGGATACGGCTCGACATTTATTGGCAATTTTTCTCTTTTATTACTCCACTTTATTGCCACTCACTCAGATACTGATTTTTGTCTGCTCCTCACAACTCAACGCGTATCTAGGCTCACTTTTTGTAACAATGGGTAATTTTCCACCAGCCCCCAGGTTTATAAGAAATAGGATTGGCCCTAATATTATTAAAAAAAAGAAATCATCAGTCCCTTGGAGTTGCTTGTTTACTTCAATCCTTTAAGCTTAAGATGTGAGGGTTGTATAATATAGCCTTGAAAAATATTGAAAAAATTAGCATGAAATGGATAATTCGAGGGAGATTTTTTCAAAGCTTTAAAAAATTCTTTTTTTTATTCATTTGTTAAGTTCAACGTTAAAATGTTAAATATACCTTAAATTTATGGAATTGCAAAATAATACAAGATTTAATAGTTTTATATGGTACTCGATGATTGACATTTGTAATCTTTCAGTATCTGTAATCTTTCAATATCTTGATTCATAGTAGACAATGACAAGTATTTTGTATTGTTTATTTGTTCAGCAAATCAATTTGACAACTTATTATTTGACAAGACAATACAAGAAATTAAAGATCTAACTTAAAAAAAAAAACTCCTTTTAAATCTTGACAATTTTACAATGAAGTTACAAATATTTGAATGCTTTTAATGATAGAAGATTGATAAGGAAATTAAGGAAAAAAATGACCTAAACTAGAGGAGCTTGTTAAAAATTGATCACATTTCAAAAAATTTAGATGTTACAATCAAGTTTTACAGATTAAAGATCAACCACAATATATATATATATATATTTTACTCCGAGACATAATGCTTGACATTGTGTTGCTTGTTGGATGCCTAATAGTCACTTAATCTTAGTGTATAACATATCTACGTTTGTTCGATAGAATAAAACTATGTTGGTCTATCAAAAGTAGTCGTGGCGTTTAAATTCTGAGCACCTAATCCATTTTCAGAAGATACCCTTAATTTTAAATTTAGTTTTAGTTTTAGTTTTTTTAGTTTCTTTTAGGGTAATTTCTTTGAATTAATAATGGACTTGTTTGCTGTTTGTCAAACAGTAGGGGGTTTCGCGAGTTTTTGATAACTGGGGTGTTGTGAATCCGTTCTATCTTTCATCTCTGGTCACTTATGCTGAGGCTGTGTTGGCCTTATTCATGAACGCGCGCGCACACGCGCACACAAACAACTCTCTATTTCTACTAAAGTGAAATGGAAATGCTACCAATAAACAACATGAAGGCGATCCTCTTCTCCTTCTCCTTCTCCTTCTTCTTCTTCATATTCTCTTTTGCTGCAAATGTAACATACGATCGTCGCTCTTTGATCATTGATGGAAAGCGCAAGCTTCTTATTTCTGCTGCCATTCATTACCCCCGCAGCGTTCCTTCGGTGACTCTCTCCCTCTCTCCTCCCTCCCCCTCCTCCTCCCTCCCCCGCCCCCGGCCCCCCTCCTTTATTTCAAATATAATATTAACTGCTGTGAATGTTATATGCTTTTCATCACCTCATTGAGTAAAGTAGAAGAATGTGATAAATCCTTTCTCAAACAGCAAACAGCTTTGGCTTTGCTCAACTTCAATTGAACTTCAGCTTTATTTGGCCGTCTATATGTTCCGATCCCAATACACTCCAAATGTTTGTACCTTTTACTAGCTTAGCTCATTTTTTATTTCATTTTCTCATTTCTGTGATTAGATGTGGCCGGGCCTTGTTCAGACGGCTAAGGACGGAGGAGCAGATGTGATTGAGTCGTATGTATTTTGGAATGGTCATGAGCTTTCTCCAGGCAAAGTGAGTCAATCGATTTAAGATATACATTCTGTTTTTTTTTTCATTCATCCTTTTCTTAATTTTCTTTTTTCCTTTGCATTGGAACTTCAAGTATTATTTTGGTGGACGATTTGATCTGGTCAAGTTTGTCAAGATAGTTCAGCAGGCTGGGATGTATATGATTCTGCGAATTGGCCCATTTGTTGCTGCTGAGTATAATTTTGGGTATGCTATTCCTTTATATATTTCAAACCTCAATATTTGATTGCAAGGTTTGTCCCAGTTAACATTGTAAATTCTTTCATTTCTATTTCCTATTTGGAAATCTGAATGTTGATCATATGACATAGAGGGGTACCTGTTTGGTTGCACTACATTCCTGGCACTGTCTTCCGAACTGATAATGAGCCATTCAAGGTATGGATTGTTTTTTGTTGGAGATCTGCATACACAATGTCAAAATTTTTTTAATGTTATCCTGATATATGAGAACGTAATTTTTACATGTGTAAGGGGGTAGATCTCTTGTAACTTATTTGTCTACTTGTTGGGTATTCAGTATTACATGCAGAGGTTTATGACATACATAGTGAACCTAATGAAGCAGGAGAAGCTTTTTGCATCACAGGGAGGTCCCATCATCCTGTCGCAGGCAAGTTGACCTTCAGTTTAATTCTCTATGTGCCCGTTTCTATTTTGTAAAAAAAAAAAAAAATGGCTGTGGATCTAGACTAGAGAGATTTTAGAATCACAATGCCTATAATTAGTATGAGTAAAACTAATCTTCCCAAAAATTTATCCAAATCCCAGCCCAAGCTATAATTCAAGGGATGTAGTATTACCATATCACTCTTTATATCATTCCATCAATCACCCATGCAACAAGCAAACATTACTATTGGTAGGATTATTGGGATGAATAGTATTACTTATTTAATGTTAGAATTGAGTTCATCCAACAAATTATACTCGGAAAATCACAGTTCTATCGTGCTTGCTTCTCATAAGGATTGTCCTTTTAGAAGTATGGGTGTGCTGCTTACCGCATTCGAAGCTGGCTGAACTTTGCTGTTATGATTTTCATTAACATTTAGGACCTTAAATTCTATCTTTATATAATGTGCAATTTATCAAGTATGGAGTGGGGACTAGTCAATGATTTTACGTACACATAATCACATTGGACCGATAGAAATACCTATCCTACTTCTCCATTGTTATTCTCTTTGTTTACCTTCAATTACCTTTTCCTGTTCATTTCTCTTTTCTTTCCACAGTTCAGACTTTTTTTTTTCCATATATTATAGAGGACAGTAGATGGATCGCTTGTTACATTGATGGTATGCCTAATGTCTAAAATTTAACAAAAATGTTGTGTAGGCATAATACTTGAAATGTTACTCTTTCTTTCATTGAGCTGACGTGAATTTTAATTTTGTTAATTATCAATTTTGGGATTGTTATTGCAGCAACTATGTTTTCAACTGGCTTATATTGTGAATGGGATATTTAGTTCCCTTTCACCAATTTCTAAGAGTTTTTATACAATACTAATACATTGTAGAAACATTCAAACACGTCGAAGATAATTTTCCTACACAAATAAGAGAAAATAGAGGTTGTTTCTACAAAAATGAGAAAATATGTAGAGGTTTACTTTATTTTCAAATGATAATACAGAATATTTACAAGTTCATGTAGATATTTTGATGTAGAGATGTGGAAAAAACTTTAAAAGTTCTCTAATGCCGGAACAACTAATTATGATTCAAATATTAAGTATGGTTGTTGCTTTGTAGCCCAAGTATGTAGCTTTACTACTTAAGAGTACAAAGTGTTAGATAGATTTTGCATTTTTTATTTGAATTGTGTATAAATTTGTCATTGAAATCTGGACAGAATTAGTGTACAAGTTTGAATATGTATTTCTATATTTTTTGTATATTTGAGTGTAAGTACTATATTTGTTTTCTGCAAGCAAAAAATTGTTAAACTTGTTATAAGTATTGTTGTTGTTGGTATTTTAAATATAACCAATAACGAAAATAAAAAATAACAATGACTAGTGGTGATGATGGATTAGTAATGGGGTTTTATAGACTAAAAGCTTGGTGCTGTTATTTGCTGCTATTAGTCCTGGTGTTTTTCGGTGGTGGTGGATAAGATGAAAAATTTTGATGAAGGAAATAAAAGAAGGCTTCCCTTGAATGTTTATATATCCAAGGCTTTGAATTCAAAATATAAGTTTAAAAAGTTAAATTTTTCTAAAGAAACACTTGATGATTTACATCAAGATGAGTAATAGAAGTTAGTCAAATGGCTCTCAAAATTTTTTCATATTCTAAATGCCAGTTGTGTGTTTCCGAAGGGTCTAAATGTGAAATCTAGAAGCAAATTAGAAGTCCCTGGCATTCGAGACTTTGACTCTGTTTTGAATCTTTGAATCAGAAAAAATTGGTGCAGTTGTTATTTCATAGTACATCACTTGTTCTGTATATTTTGCGTTTGAAACTGGTTTTGAGTTTTCATTGATAGGTATATAATCTGCTTGTCAATTTTATCATTCTTATTTAATCTCGTAAGAATTTATGTTGAAACAATGTATCAAGCTTTGTGTGTGTGGGTGTGTTTGCAGATATGAGCTTTTTCTTTTTTAATAATAAATTGACGTTTCAAACTTGTTTCTTACTGCCAGGATTTTTGATTTACTTAACTTCTAATATTCATATTAGTATATAAGCTTTTTGATTTGATTGTTTTCTAATATGTTCTTTAATTTGTTCTTAATCACATTAACTTTGCTGTTTTCAGTGTATTTGCTCCATTGTTTATTTGTATTTCGTTTTCTTGATAACAATTTGGTTTGGGATTGCATTCAATATCTTTCTCTTGTTGCAGGTTGAAAATGAATATGGATTCTATGAAGCAGGTTATGGAGAAGCAGGAAAGCGATATGCCCTGTGGGCTGCAAGAATGGCTGTTTCTCAAAATATAGGAGTGCCTTGGATAATGTGCCAACAGGATGATGCGCCAGACCCTGTGGTAAAAGATTTCTGTCTAAACCATTTTAAAATTTCCAACTTTGCATTGTTTAACTACAGTTTAATATTGAAGTCTTACAGATCCCTTGCACTGAATTTTGGTAGCAGTAATGCTCATCCAATCATTTTTATTAGCATGATAAGTGATGAGTTGTAGATATTACTCTAGAAGAAATAATTTCTTTAACCTGATACTCATAGGTTGCAAGTTCAATTAAAAGCTTTAAATGTAAAATAAGAAAGTGGTAAATTTCTTGGAACTCCAGTTCTCGTTGGCATGAGTGCTAGCAGTTAACACTAGTTAAGAATCTAGTGCAGACTCTGAAGCTTTCTATTTAGATGTGCTAAAATAAGTAGCAAAACCTTATCATATTAATTTGCAATGTTTAAGAAATGGAACTATTAAAAAAAGGCCTCTATCACTAAATTGATAATTAAGGCCTCAAAAAACTATTTAAGCTCTTGCACACTCCCCGTGCAAGGGGAGAAGATGACAACAAACCAACATTTAATTATTATTTTCTTGACACATTACCACTTGAACAACTTGGTTTTGATACTATGTTAAGTTATCACTTGATCAAAAGCTTAAGTCGATAGCAAGGGCCTAACAACAGTATATAGGCTCTAACAACCTTCTTGTCTGGCTCTGTAATTGCTAAGATCTTTTCCCTTTTTCTTTCAAATGAATTGCAGGGAATTATTTGCTGGTAATGATCAGAGCCTTGAAAGTCTTAACATTGAAATCAAATCATATCTCTACTTTATTTTCTTCTCCTTTTTTGCAGATTAATACTTGTAACTCCTTTTATTGTGACCAATTCAAACCTAATTCACCAAACAAGCCCAAAATGTGGACTGAGAATTGGCCTGGATGGTTTGTTTTCTACTTTCTTTCTTTGATATGATACTTTTGGTCTTGGTATCTTGTATGTTTTCTAGATGTGCTTTTGAATAACTGTTTCAATTCTCTTGTGGAACATTTACTATTTAGAGGCATGCAAAGCAATAGTAATTTAATGAGGCCTCCCAAGTTTTCTAAGTTCTCCATAATTATGGTATAATCAATGCTATACTTTTTCCAGGTTCAAAACTTTTGGGGCTAGAGATCCTCATAGGCCACCTGAAGATGTTGCTTATTCTGTTGCTCGTTTTTTCCAGAAAGGTGGCAGTGTACATAATTACTACATGGTATTTCTATTAATATTCGGTGTCATTTATATGATTGAATAAATGCTCTTACTTTGTAGTTCACTTCAAGGATCACATTGATCAACTTACATTTGAAGTTGGATATCATCATCTTTATTGTTATTCTTTCATTTGGTTTAGTATCATGGTGGAACAAATTTTGGTCGGACATCAGGAGGACCTTTTATTACAACAAGTTATGACTACGATGCACCTATTGATGAATATGGTGAGCTGTCTACATTTTCTCATTCTGATGGCTATATGCTTGAGACTCAGTTTTGTTAGTATGTATTGGATTTAGCTTGAACTTGTTATTAATTTGACTCTTTCTCTCTTGGCTTATAGGCTTACCAAGGAATCCAAAATGGGGGCACCTTAAGGAACTGCATAGATCTGTAAAGTTATGTGAGCATGCACTATTGAACAGTGAGCCAATTAACTTGTCACTAGGACCATCCCAAGAGGTGACTTGTCTCAGCTTTTATTCTTGATCCGCATGACTTTCAGATTCTGAAATCTTGGTTCATTGTAGTTATCTAATCCAGAAACAGTTTTTAATTCATCTTGCAGTCTGGTGCTAGGTACTGAATAACCATTGTTTTGTAGGCCGATGTCTATGCTGATTCTTCAGGAGCATGTGCAGCCTTCCTTGCTAACATGGACGATAAAAATGACAAGACAGTGGAGTTCCGAAACATGTCGTATCACTTGCCTGCATGGTCAGTTAGCATTCTGCCTGACTGCAAGAATGTAGCATTTAACACTGCAAAGGTAATACTTTCTGTATCTTTCCATGCCTGCAGAGGCTAATTACTGTTTACAAGTCACAATGCTAATTTCTTATATATGTGCTAAAGTTCATCTCTATTGAGGTTAATAGCCTCTTGAATCATAAGAGATACCAAAAGCATTGACCATTTCTTCATTATCCTAATGCATCGACTTTCTGATTTAAAGTATCAGGGAGCTGAAATTTCTTGGGTCATGCTGGTTTGTTCTATTTCATCATTTTCTTGAGAATCATTTTCCTTTAGATGGGGAGAAAAGCTTTGGCTTTGGGGAGATTTGTAAGTCATCTGTTTTTTGGTTTTATGATTGGAAAGAAATAAAAGAAATTTTGAAAAAGGTGGAGGGGTATTATTTTGGTGTGTCAGAGTTCACTTTTTCTGTTCATTGTAGGCTTTGTTTTTAAACTTGTTGAGGATACTTTTTTCTTTATTTATAGGGCTTGTAATGCTACTTTGGTGGTTTAAGTGTTCTCACTTGTCCTGATTTGTTCTTTTGCGGTGGAGAGCTGTTTCAAGAAAAAATTAGTTTCATTTTTCCATATATATACGTATGTACGTATGTATGTAGATATTTTCACCTAAATTCTGCCATGTAATATTGCTCTTCACTAGTATGTTCACTTAAAAAAAAAAAAATCAACAGGTAGCTTCCCAAACTTCAGTTGTTGAAATGGTTCCTGAGAGTTTGCAACCATCAGTGGCATCAGCAGATAAAGATAAAGGCTTAAAAACTCTAACATGGGAATTCTTCAAGGAGAAAGCTGGGATTTGGGGAGAAGTTGACTTCGTTAAAAATGGTTTTGTGGATCATATCAATACCACAAAGGATACTACTGACTATCTGTGGTATACAACAAGGTTAGTCTTGCTTTTAATAATATAGCATAATTTCATCAGCTTATTATTTTATTTTATTTTTTTATTCTCCTCAGAAGTTTGATGTGCTAAGGTAAAACTTGGCAATTTTAATCCATTAGGCTCCTTATTGGAATAGGCTCAAAGATAGCTTATATTTTTCCCACACTAGATAACAAAGCTCATTTCTGCATCGCCTTCCACTTATGAAATATATATTAATATGTAAGGGAAGGGCAATAGAATTTTTTATATAATATATATGTTCTTCTCATGGGGGCTTAGACTTGTCCATTCAGGGTTATCTAGCCTTTCAACCTTTTTTTCTATCCTTTTCTGAATGCTTTACAAGTTACAAATTGAATTGGAAAATTAATTGATAAGGGGCCTTTTGTGGGAAGGGAGAGCTTCCATAGGTGAAATAGGATATAATGACTAGATCTCTAGAGAGAGAAGGCCTTGGAGCTGGAAATGTGATTAATGGAATTGAATTTACCGGGAAACAAGATTATGGAGGTTTTCATTCGAAAGAAATTTATTATAGTATGATGTTATCACGTGAATTTGGCCTTCAAAACAATGGTTGGGATGCGAATGTGGTATCTTATGGCTTTAAATGAAGCCTTTGAAAAACCTAGATCTCAAGGTTATCTCCTTTTCCTCAATCACATGAAGTTGGATTGGAAATGGAGAGAAAATTCATTTTTTGGGAGGATGTTTGGATTGGGTATTCTCCTTTGTATTCTTTAGTCCCTTAGTTCTATGTATCTTCTTCATTTCAATGGGAGGAATTGGAATTTCAACTTCATGAGGATCCTGAATAAAAATGAAAACCAAGAGTAGCTATTATAGTTTTTGTAATGGTCCATTTCTTTGTGTTATTTAAATATTTATTTATTTAATTGTGATGACATTGGTGTTATTAGTAGTATATGATAATTATAAAAATACTATTACACTTACAAAATTTATATAAATAGTTTTGCATACAAAGTGATAAGAGATTACTCATTTTATGCCACACATTATTTATCAACATTTGCTTGGCTTTCTTATGTTCACCTTTCTATTTACTTTGTGAGACATTAATTTTTTAAGTAAAACTTATCCGTCGTATTATTCTAGTAGTAATTATTTGTGCTGTTTAGTGAATATTCATAAAGCTGGTAGGAGTATATTATAAAAGTGTTGTTACTGTGGCAGAACTTGAAATTTGTAATAGGTCAAATACCAATAGGATAAGCGTAAGTGAGGGTTAATAGACATAAGACAAGGAAATGTTTAAGAGCCTATCTAAAGATGTCATGTATACATTACCTTGTCCTAAAACATACAAGAAAAAAAAAAGATCTCTCTAAGGAAAGCTTAAAAGTAAGAAAGGGATCAGAAAAGAAGAGAAAGAGAAGAAAAGGAAGGAGGAGAAGAAATCAAATGGGTCTTGATTGTGTAGTGTAATGAGGTATTATTTTGAATCTATATGTATATTTTTCAATTGATAATGATATTTATCTAAACCCTACTAATTTGTATGATTCTAATATGTTTAATTTATTAATGATTTTAGGTTTGTAAATCTATGTGGGAATGCTTTGTTAGTAGAATTAAGTATAAGGACTTTTTTGATTTATCAATTTTGGATGTTTTGATTGTTATTACAGTAGATGTGATAAAATCTTGTTTAATTTGTTATTTACCTTAAATGTATTGGTTTCTATATATGTTGAATAATTTTTGTGTGAATTTATAAATAATTCTACAATATTAGTCTAAACATCTTATTCCAATGTGCAAATTGCATTATTTTTTAGAATATCTTTTTATTTTGACATTACCAAATAAAGTAGAAGTACACTAATATGATAATTAATCGTTTAGATCTTCCTAATTTTAAATTTATGAAACAAAAACTATTCAGGGATACTCTGTTATGTTATATTCAAGATATACATATTATTATTTGGGAAATGCCTGTGAAGGGGAAAAAAAAAAAAAGAATATGAATTTTGCGGGTTAAGCCCAAAGATTAGAGTGCAAAACTTAAGTGGGCAATGTGATTTCTTTAAGTGAAAGAACCTAAACCTTGATTGGAATTCGTTGGTATGAGTGTACTTGGTGGTCTTAATCTAAGGTACTTATTGTTATCATGGATGGAAGCTCCTAGTCGAGATAGTAATATAAGGTGTATTTGATGGCCTTAATTTGAAAAAGTTACTTTGACTTTGGATGAGAGATTCTAAATGGTGTTAAGCCATAATGGAAAAAGCTTCATTAAGAAGACTTTTGGAGCTAATTTTACACATTTATGTATTGCTGGTGATAAGTGGATAAAATTTGAAATCTTAAAAAATTAGTACATATCAGGTCTTGAAATGTAAATAAAATGCAGTAGGCTTCGTAATCTTTTATGCTTTCTATAGAAAGTAAAAATGAAGTAGGCATTTCAATTAGAATTTCCCTGCTATCTAACATTGGTTTTTAAACTAATTTTGTCCATAATGGCAGTATAATTGTTAATGAAGATGAGGATTTCTTAAAGAAAGGAAGCAACCCAGTTCTTGTAATTGAATCAAAGGGTCATGCGATTCATGCTTTTGTGAATCAAGAGCTTCAAGGTGATTGTTATTTTCTTGCAAGGTGCCCTTTGAGTTGCATGTTTTTCATTTTCTAAGTCAAACATTGTTATCATCTGCAAAAGTGTGAATCAATAAGCAATTCTGAAACTTTCATCTTGTATGCTAATTACTTCATTATGTATTTCAATTTAGGTAATTGCATGAGTTATTGGATAGTATGATGTTGCTTTTCTCTATGCCTATCTCTAGAATAATATAAATTTTACAATTTTAGGTATTTTATTTTCTCTGTCTGAGAAAGTTTTAAAGGGGTCTTGAAAATGTTTCACTTGGATTAATTTCGTTTGTAAAGTCTTAATGGATTTCCAAAAAATTTCAGAAATGCTCTTTGCTTTCTTTGCTTAAAGCAATAGTTTGAAATTGGCAATTTGAAGTAAATTTTTCTAGTTAATGCAGACGCAATTATGTAGACAAATTTTGAAGACGTTGCACCTCATCGTAAGAGTTATCGTTATGTTATGTGTATGGAACTGTAAACCTCTTGATTGTTTCCTTCATTCCGTCTTATGGACTTCCTTGTCCTTATGACTGTAATTTAATTTATAACTTGCATTCATGCCCTATTTGCACTCTCACACACCTCACGGTGAATTCAACACAGCGGCTAGGAATGGAAATAGAATAGAGACAGATAACAGATAGACTGAAGATATGAATTAGGATGTATTGGAGTGTTTGGCAGGAAATTCGAGAGTCCTGCCAGCTCTCCCAAGAGAAAATAATTCTCACTGACTTACAGAAAAATATCCTCCCGCCCTCTCTCTCCTCTCTTCCTCTATATACTCTCTAACTAACTACACATTTCCCAAGGCATCTCTAACTAACTTCCCCTCACACACAAAACTTAACAGAAAACAATAATCCCCTCATTTTCCCAAGTCTGTCCCTGCTCCTTTGCTGCCTTTGTTACGCCTTGTGTAAGTAAACTGTATTGGAGGTCTATATAACTTATAGTATGAATAAATTGTCCCAAGTTCCTATGGGAGTTTGGGTAACTGGCAAGGATTGATATTGACTGATCAAACTATGGTAAAGCAGCTAGCTCGGAGATAGTGTCACTGTCATTTTTGTTGATAGTGTGTATATTTATAGTGCTGAAAAATAGCTTTGTCACCAATGCTTGCCAAGTATGGCATTTGCATATTTCTTGATGCACATTCTGAGTCTGAATGTACTTTTAGGACCAAATATACGTATAGGTAATTGTGGTTTGACAAACAAAGATATCATAATTTGAAAGCGCTGTTGCCACAAGCCTACCTTATTCTTGGTATCAGTTGATGTAGAACAGCCTAGCTAATTCTACAGAATTTGTGATTTATATTATTTTCCTATTTTTATTTTTAGTTATCATTTCCCACTTAGGATTTAGACTTTTATTTCTTAATGGGAGTTATTTCCTTCTTTCTTTAGGCCATTGGCATTAAAAAATAATGCCTTTGTTATTTTTTTTTCTGAGTAATTATTGAGGCTAAAATTGATATTCCCTAACTTTTCCCTGAATTTTCCTCCCTTTGCTCTTTTATATTTTCCCCCTTGGTTCTTTGTTCCCGGTCACTAATTTTGCTTGAGAAACCTGCAAAAGCCACAGCCAATATAGTGGAAAACTTTAAAATGCAATAATTAGTTTTTATAATCTATCATATCCTGTATGGCGTACTACTTATATGAATCCACAACCATGCTTCAGAGATTCAACATTTTTTTTCCACAGTAATTTCAAATGAGCGTTAGGCCAAGAGTTTTCCTTTTTTTCTTTCTTTTGTTTCTTGTGTCTTTTTCCCTTTTTAAATTTTTGGTTTAGAAATAAACTCAAATGGGTTTTTTGACAAATGGTTATTGAAATGTAATGTTGACTATGACCTGTGATTGTTCAATGTCTCATATCCATATTTTCACTTGGGAAAGACCTTTCTGGCCAAACTGCCATGTTATTTTTGTGTTTTGGAATAAACATCAAACTTTACATTCTTCCGTATCACATTTACCTTGTGAGATTGGGATCTAATATGTTACCAGAAAGGTAACCTTTTTACCAGGAAATTTACATGCATAAGGTAAAATAAACATTCAAGTTTGTAGTATGCTAACATAACCTTGTGAATGTTAATGGAACAATATGGATTGGTAACTTGTAATAAAAGTGGAAGATTGCATTTTGATTTCACATGAGTTTAGGATATACAATTGTTGTTGATTGAATATGTATACTGTAGATAAGTTTGAGTGCATGAAAAACCAATTTTTACTTTTATTTCCTCCCTGAGTTTGCATGTCTTTGTTATTGTTCGGCTTAGTAGTTTAATTTTTCATCTAATTTGCTGGACAAGTGCCCTTAACTAGTCATATTTTATTTGTCAATATTAGGTAGTGCATCTGGAAATGGCACACACCCACCCTTCAAATTTAAGAATCCCATCTCTCTGAAAGCGGGAAAGAATGAAATTTCTCTATTGAGCATGACAGTTGGATTACAAGTAAGTTACCTTGCTATACTTTTGTGTCAAATATCTGGTGAAGGATCTCATATTTGATTTTGGACACTTACTTCATGTAGTGCCCATAAGTCTATCAAATGATCTACTTCTTTGCTTTAAAATTTGAAGAACTTTTGTTCCCATGTTTTCCTTCTTGATCTCAAGTGTTGACCTCTCTAGGATGTTTTTGCTAACAAGATATAATATTTGAGTAATTTGTTATTTTATCATTAAGGGTCATCTTGTATAATAAGAAGAGAAGATTGCTACCTCATAGTGAGGTGTCATTAGTAACGTTCCCCTATTTATGAGCACAAAAAATGAGTTTTATCAAGTTGTTTTGGTTGTAATAAATTTCTCTCGAAACATAAGAGACTATGAGATCCATGTTGTCTTTTTAACTTATATTCATCTTACATTCTCTAAAGCTACTTTTTCATAATCTTTATTGCTGCTTTTAGAATGCAGGACCATCTTATGAATGGGTGGGAG
Organism: Boswellia sacra; assembly: GCA_013180625.2. NCBI lineage: Eukaryota > Viridiplantae > Streptophyta > Magnoliopsida > Sapindales > Burseraceae > Boswellia > Boswellia sacra. The sequence continues at coordinate 23,652 of SNVD02011047.1, forward strand.
CAGGGTTGACTAGTGTTAAGATTAATGGCTTTACCAATGGGACAGTTGACTTGTCTACCTATAGTTGGGCCTATAAGGTATGTTTCTTGTTTTGGCCAACCAACTTTTTATATCTCTTGTTCTTTTAAAATTTTGAATATGCTTTAGTTGTGAGACCTCTTACCAAAATGATTATCAAAACCTAATAGCCTTATCTGTTCTTCTTGTTTCTGCTTTACCCAGATAGGATTGCAAGGAGAGCATTTAGGTATATACAAGCCAGATGGACTGAATGGTGTAGATTGGGTATCAACTTCAGAACCACCAAAAAGTCAGCCATTAACATGGTACAAGGTAAATACTTGGGAAGTATTACACTCGTTTTTTAATAACCGGCTTACTTTCATTTACAGATTAACTTGCATTCTATTCTTTGACAAGAGTATAAATGATTATAATTATATGGAATGTTGCAGGCTGTTGTTGACGAACCACCAGGGGATGAACCTATTGGTCTGGACATGCTTAAGATGGGGAAAGGTCTGGCTTGGTTGAATGGAGAAGAAATTGGAAGATACTGGCCTAGAAAAAGTTCTTCTCATGAAAAGTGTGTTAAAGAATGTGATTACAGAGGCAAATTCTTCCCAGACAAGTGCTTCACTGGATGTGGAGAACCAACACAGCGATGGTAAATGAAATAGAAAATTTTCTTAAAGAGCAAATTTGGAAGTAGGCAGTCATATGTTAAAAGGTCCTTGTTTCCCTCTAATCACATCAAAACTGGCACATACAATGAATATCCTAGTTAAAACCTCCATAAACTAGATTACAGTAAAGCTCAGGAAGTACTGAATGTTTAAATCTGCTGACATAATGTCATTTAATCAACTCACCAACTTTGAGAGAGATATTAATTCAACCAAATAGCTGAAAGAATATTTGGCATAAGTAAGTTAAAATTATGTGTCAGTTTCAGCTTTCAAGTCCATGCGTGGTGCTTAATTCAAGTTTTCAGATACTATAGCCGTCATACATAAAATTAAGCAATATGGCTATCGAAGTCTACGAAAAGTCAGAATTTCTCTTCATCAAAAGTAAACTTCTTTTCTTATGTGATACTGCCATTTAATTGGTGAATAAAACCTAAAATCATATATGCACATATCTTTTGATAATACAAATATGGCTTTTAAGTTCTTGCTTTTTTGACTTTGGTTTCTTGCAAATATCTTTTAGAGCTAGCATGACATCTTCATGTACACGGAGCTTTATGAGTTGTTTGTTATATATATATATATATTTTTTTTTCCTTTGATAAAAGTAAGCTGCATGATAAAGAAATAGAAGAAATCTTTCTTGTTATGAGAACTATCTATTTATCTGTATTGACCAGGTACCATATTCCACGTTCTTGGTTCAAGCCATCCGGAAACATTCTGGTTATTTTTGAGGAGAAAGGTGGAGATCCAACAAAAATCACGTTTTCGAGACGAAAAATCTCAGCCATGTGTGCTCACATTGCTGAGGATTACCCCTTGGTTGAGCAAAAACTATGGCATGCAGATGGAAATGAAAATCATGAAAACAGACCAACTATAAGCCTGAAGTGTCCCAAGAACACCCGCATCTCCACAGTAAAATTTGCGAGTTTTGGAAACCCTATGGGAACATGTGGATCCTACAGCATGGGTGATTGCCATGATCCTAATTCTATTTCTGTTGTTGAGAAGGTACAGACTGTATTTTTAGGTCTTCTATGTTCTATTCAGGTTCCATATTCGCTATTGAGGCTTTCCATTTTGTACCTTCTTTTCTCCTAATATTTTTTAATGTTTTTGCAGGTTTGCCTAAACAAAAATAAGTGTGCCATAGAACTAGCAAAAGAGAATTTTGACAAGGGTTTGTGTCCGGGTACAACTAAGAAACTTGCAGTTGAAGTAGTTTGCAGCTGAAACTGCCAATCCAGCTGAAAGCAGATTCAATTACACAACATGTCTTCAGCTCCCTGTCCAGTAACCAAAGAGGAAAAAGTAATTTTCTTTTGGCTTGTATGCAGGGACTGTTACAACATATTCTTCAGCTCCCTTTCAATTTTCATTCATTTTATATGTAGCAGGAAGCCAGCTTTTTGGTCATTTTTTTATTTGGAAGGTCTTATTTACCAAGGCATTTAGCCAGTATTAGACATTTAAAGCATTTAATGTAGTCTGTTTTCATAGACAACAAACTAAATATATTTTAATTTGGGAATCGCAGTTTGAGTAAAGAGGATGTTACAAATTCAAGCAAAATAAAATCAGAGCGAATTATTATAGTTCTGTGTTTTTAATATATTTTTCTTTCTTGTAAAATTTAGCATTTTGAATCTTTTCAAGATGGTGTAATGTTTATGACATTTTTTTTAAAGATCGGTAAGGCTTATTACTTGGGGATAGAAGATTAGTTGTCTCAAGTGAAGTTTCATTTGTGATTCGTTCTTGTTTCTACGTGCCTTATAGGTTGGTTGAAGCCCATGCTCACAGAACAGGAGCAGGAGCAAAATGATCTAGAAGAGTGACCATAATGCACTCACACATTAAGAGCAGAGGAAAATGGTTTTGATTTCTATGCAAGATTTATTTATTTTTTCTATAAATTTATTATGAAAACAAGGTCTTAAATTTCTCTGGAAAAAAAGTTCCTTATATTCATTCATATTTTAATCGAAAAATATTCTTCTTGAAGGAGAGTGTTTAGGGCAGATGGCACTACTCCTTTCTAATATGCTTGGTCTTGTTTTGCTTTAGTTAGTTTTATTTGGCTTCAAGCAGAGGTGGAAAAAACGGTATTAGCTACTTTGCCTTTAGCACAGAGAGTGGAAACAAGACTAAGCAAATTAAATCCGAAGTCCGAGACTCTTGTCTAGGTCGATACATCTATGTTCAAACTCTTGAAAGCCCTTTTGACGATGACATACTCCAAGATTGTAAAGGACTTATTAAATGGTTCGATATGTGTCCATCCATGGACAATTCAGGACTCGGTCCACAAGTTGAGAACAATGGGAACATTTTATTGAATAAGAGTTGGTATGCAACAAGTCAATTTATGTTAGAAGTAATCGTTCGCAAGCGGATGAAGCAATATGATTGCCTGACAAACGACTCATCGTTGGCTTCACTAGTCTATGTGCCATATTACGGTGGTCTGAAAGTTGGTCGCCATCTATGGGATTACAACACTTCTATGAGAGACTCTTCTGCTTTCGATATCCTCAGCTGGCTTGCCAAATAACCTGAGTGGACTACTCCAATGTGGGGCAGAGATCACTTCTTCGTTGCAGGTATGCATATCTATACCCAATTTAATTATTTTAAGGTTGGAATTAATAGAATAGTTATAGAACTTCACTACTTGGTGTTACATACATTAATAACCTTTAATTTTCCTTTATTATTTTAGGTAGGCCACTTCTGTTACCATATATATATATATATAAAATTGATATGGTTCTCCTTTAGTTTAGCATATAATTAGTCAATGAGGCATACAATTAGACAATCAATTATCATTATTGAAATTATTTTCTTTCCTTATATACATGATTTACTTCTATATTTGTAATTGTATCGGCCTATAAATTAGCTTATCATAGTACCTTGTAAATCATTCAGATCAATACAATTTCTTTCATTATATTTAATATGGTATCAGAGCCATGTCTTTAACTTTTTTACTCCAGCCAATTTGTTCATTTCTTCGGCAAAATTTCACTCCTAATCGCTCTTTCTTATCGCTTCCTTCTCATATTTTCTTTTGTTTAATCAACATATACCAAGTCATTTATTGCCATCATCTTTTATATCTTTTCTTTTCATTCCAGCCAACAAGCCGCCTTTTGAAGACATTTTTCAAAGTCTTCAAGAAAAGTCAAGCCACCAACACAAGTTGCATTCACATGGTTCATTCATGAGTCTGTTAACAAGCCATCAAATCAAATCACATGCCAAAATCCTTTCTTGATTTTATCTCCTAGTGCTGTCCAATATCCACTAGTGCTGTCCAATATCCACACGGCTAGATTATCATCTCAGGTCAAACTATTTCTTCACATTAGAATATCTCTTTGGCGATTTATTTTCTAATTGAGAAGTTAGATATTGCCCAACCAATTCAAATTCTTATTGATGGTCACAATTATATTATATGGTCTCAGTCTATGTGTAGCTTTCTTACAAGTCAAAAATTATGGCGTCATATCACTGGATAGTTTCTTGAGCCAATCCGACAAAAAGACAAACTAGATGAAAAATTCATTGAACAACAGGAGGATTGGGAGAGCAGAAATCACCAGATTATTACATGGTTTAATACCTCTATACCATCCATCAATCTCCAATTTGATCGTTTTCATACAACCAAATCTTTGTGGGATTTTTTGTCAACTAGATACAACACAACAGATTTGGCTCATCAGTATCAATTTGTATGCAATCTTCATCAGTTACGTCAATCTCCACGTCAATCAATCCACGAGTTCTTTCTCAAATGTAGTATCTTTGGGATTAATTGACACTATCAAAACCTTCATGGTCATGTTCTAAAGATGAAACAAAGTTCTCGACCTACAACGATTATCAACGTTTGATACAGTTTCTCATGGCATTTAAAGACACTTTTGAAACAGTTCGTGCATCATTGCTCCATCGCCAACCTCTACCTTCTCTTGACAGTGCTGTTATTGAACTTCTCTCTGAAGAGACTCGTTTGACTACTCTTCAAACTCAAAATACACACACTGTCATGGTTACTCAATCCTCAGTTTCCCAAGAGTGCAAATATTGTCGTGAAACTGGACATTTTATTCGTGAATGTCCCATCCGCATTTGTTGCTATTGTTGTAAGATTAGATCAAGACGTTTTGCTGAAGATTGTCCTAAAGCTCCTCCTAAACAGAGTCGTCAATTAAAACATAAAGGTAACCCCAAGAGGAAGTCTCAATTCTCTATTATTGATGCTGAAGATAATAATCAGGGTTCTAGTATTAGTTCCTCTTCCCAAACCTTTTTTTTAGTGATCTTGAGTCCATACTTCAACAAGTTCTTTCCAAGTCCGGTAATTCTTCAATTTCCACTTTAACTACTAACTCAGGTAATCCATCATGGTACTTTGATTATGCTTGTTGCAATCATATGACTTCAAATTCTAATATATTTTCTTCCAAATATTGTTATTCGAACATGCCAATTATTCATACTGTTGATGGTTCTTCAATGCATGTTAGCCATGTTGGTCATATTTCTACTTCTAATTTAGTGTTACCAAATACTTTCTACATTCCAAACCTCACTTTGAATCTTCTATCTGTGGGTCAATTATGTGAACTTGGTTTTAATATTACTTTTCTTCTTCTGGTTGTTGTGTTCAGGATCCACAGACGGGCAAGGTTCTTGGGAGTTGGTCGTCTATTTGAGCTCATGAATCTTCATCTTCCTTCATCACTATCAAATAAATCCCAACATATAACATCCACTACAACAAATTCATCCTTAAGTCTTTGGCATTCACGTCTTGGTCATGTCTTCTTTGGTCGTTTACGACTTTTAAAATATAGGGACGACTTTTAAAATATAAGGGTTTGTTAGGTACAGTTTACGATGAAAATATTGATTGTTTGTCATGTCAACTTGCTAAACAAACTGCTTTACAGTTGCAATATGTGAATCTATTTCTGTTGCTCCATTTGATTTTATTCATTCTAATATTTGGGGACCTTCACAAATCTTACCATGGCGGATAAATATTTTGTTATTTTTGTTGATGACAATTCTCGTTTTACGTGGTTATATCTCATGAAAATAGATCTGAATTACCTACCATCTATCGAGATTTTGTTGATATGGTCAAAACTCAATTTTCTCGATTAATTAAAATATTTCGTGTCGAGAATGCCATAGGGTACAGGGATTCCAAATTTCAAATGTTTCTACAAGAAAATGGAATTGTTTCTTATTTTTTTTGTCCTTATATATCTTAGCAAAATGGTCGCGCCGAGAGGAAACATAGGCATATATTGGAAACTGTTTGTGCCCTCTTAATTTCTGCCTCATGCCCAGAACGTTTTTGGGGTGAAGCTACACTAACAACTATTTATACAATCAATCGTATACCTTTTCCTATCATTGGTAATGTTCACCCTATGAACATCTTTTCGAAAGTCTTCCTGATTAAAATAATTTCAAGGTTTTGGTTGTGTTTGTTTTGTCATTCTTCAACCTCATGAACGCACCGAGTTAGAACTTCGAGCTCATATTTGTTATTTCTTGGACTATGTTATTGAACATAAAGGTTATAGATGTTGGGATCCTATCTCAAAGCGTCTTCATATTTCTCGTCATGTTATTTTTTGGGAGTACAACATGTTCTCCTTTATGTCCAAATTTAAAGTCCTTTATATTTTTGAATCTCGTTTCTTCAATTATCATTTTGTTTCATTGTTCCCTGTTGACACTGATAGAGGTTTGATTTTTGAGCCTCATTCAGATGCACCTGATATTTTCACGTTGCCTACCAATGAATTTGTTATGTTTGTGGATCTGATGCACAATCTGGTCAATTTGAATCTTCTCCTATCCTTCGTCGTTCTACTTGGGCAAGAGAGATTCTGGTTAAACTTAGAGATTATCGTTGCTTTTTTACCATTCTTTCTTTGTATGAACCCTAATTGGAAGAAAGTAATGGTAGATGAATTATAGGCTCTTGAAAAAACTCATACTTGGGACTTCGTAGATCCTCCTTCTAACAAATCTATGATTGGTTCCAAATGGGTCTACAAAATGAAGACAAAATTTGATGGCTCCATTGAATGTTACAAAGCTCGTCTTGTTGCTAAAGGGTATACTCAAGAATATCGAATTGATTATGAAGAGACATTTGCTCTAGCTACTCGACTTACCTCTGTTAGGAGTCTTCTCGCAGTTGCTGCTATTCGACATTGGAGTCTTTTTCAGATGGATGTTAAAAATGCATTCCTTAATGGTAATCTTGCTGAGGAAGTCTATATGCAGCCACCTCCAGGATACCGACATCCTCTAAACAAAGTTTGCAAGCTTTGTCATGCTCTTTATGGTCTCAAACAAGCACTTCGAGCTTGGTTTTGCCAAATTTAGTTTTGTTATTACAAAATTTGGCTTTACTTCTAGTTCTCATGATTTTGCCCTTTTTATATGCAAGACCTCAAAAGGAAGCATTCTTCTTCTTCTTTATATGGATGACATGATTATTACAGGGGATGATATTACTGGTATTTTAGAACTCAAGCATTTTCTTAGTCAACATATTGATATGAAAGATCTCAGTGATCTTAACTATTTTGTTGGTTTAGAGGTTACTTCTAATAATCATGGGTATTATCTCTCTCAAGCCAAATATGCCTCTAAACTACTTGCTCGAGTTGGGTTAAGTGATAATAGATTTTCACTCCTTTACAGCCTAATGTTAAACTCAATTATTGGGATGGGACACCACTTGATGATCCAACTCTTTATCGACAACTAGTTGGCAGTCTTGTCTATCTTACTGTTACTAGACCTGATATTGCCTATGCTGTCCATATTGTTAGCCAATTTCTATCAGCTACTCGACACATTTCGTAGCCGTCATTCACATTCTTTGATATATCAAGGGTACTTTGTTTCATGGACTTCATTTTTCAGCTCATTCTAAACCTCAATTGACGTCTATTTTGATGCTGATTGGGCCGTGACCCAATTGATTAACGATCAACTACAGGCTTCTGCTTTTTCTTAAGAGACTCTTATTTCTTGGCGAAGTAAGAAACAAACTATTATAGCATGATCTAGTACTGAGGCTGAATATCGTGCTGTTGCTTATACTACACAAGAGCTTCTCTGGCTTCATTGGTTACTTGAAGATATGGGAATCACTCATACTCATGCTACTTCACTTTATTGTGACAATCGCAGTACCATTCAAATTGCTCACAATGATGTTTTTCATGAATGTACCAAGCATATAGAGACTGATTGTCATTTCATACGATAACATGCTGTTTGTGGTAGTTTCCAACTCAATTCAATCTCCTCTATTGATTAACCAGCTGATATTTTTATGAAAAGTCATCCTCCAGGATGGTTTCGTGAGTTGATTTCCAAACTCAAGTTAGCTTCTATATCACCAACTTGAGTTTAAAGGGGATGTTACCATATATATATATATATGATTGTATCATATATATGATTGATATGGTTCTCCTTTAATTTAGCATATAATTAGTCAATTAGGCATACAATTAGACAATTAATTATCATTATTGAGATTATTTTCTTTCCTTGTATACATGATTTACTTCTATATTTGTAATTGTATCAGCCTATAAATTGGCTTGTCATAGTACCTTGTAAATCATTCAGATCAATACAATTTCTTTCATTATATTCAATAACTTCCATAGAAAAACAGATGACGACTCAGATTGGGGTAGCAAGCTTATGTGTTTGCCTGAGTCCAAGAACATGACGATGTTGTCCATTGAAGCAAATCCCTGGAGCAATGAAATTGGAATACCATACCTTACTTACTTCCACCCCACCAATGCCAATGAAATGGTCCAGCAAAACAAGATGAGACATCAGAAAAGACCTTACTTGTTATCTTTTGTTGGCGCACCGAGGCCTAGTGTGGATGAGTCTATCCGTAATGAGATCATCCAGTAATGTTTAGCTGCCAAATGGATTTGCAACTTTCTTAATTGCTCTCATGAGGGAAAGTGTGATGATCCACTACAAGTTATGAAAGTGTTTGAAGATTCAATATTTTGCTTACAACCTCCAGGTGACTCATACACTAGGAGATCAATTTTCGATTCAATTTTGGCTGGTTGTATTCCGGTATTCTTCCACCGAGTCTCAACTTACCACCAATACGCGTGGCATTTACCTCAAAACCATTCAAAATACTCAATATTCACTCCTGAGAGCAAAGTAAAGGGTGGAAAAATAATATCAACGAGACTTTGCTCGGAGTTTCAAGCAATCAAGTGTTGGCAACGAGGGATGAGATCATACGCCTGATACCAAATATAGTGTACGCTGATACTACAAACTTGGAAGATGCATTTACGTTAGCAATATGGGGCGTGGCTAAGAGGGTAGAGAAATTTAGGACACTAATAAAAGATGGCAAAGACGCAAGTGTTGATTTTGCAGAGGAGGAGATTTGGGAGAGTTATATATAGCTGATTAGTTGTAACTGTTTTGGAAACTAAACAAGTTAAAGAGAGATATACAGTTTCTGCATTGTAATTGTATACCCTTGATATACGCAATTGGAACAACTCTTTTTCATTGAGATCAAGCTTGACTTATAGAAGAGAGATGTTTAGGTGGTAAACAATCATAATTTCAAGATTAATATATATATATATATATATGTACATGTATATATTGAAAATTAATTAAATTTTGGTCCTGGTCCTTTAAACGACTTTAAAAAAAAAAAAGCCACTTGCTAGTTTTAATCAATAATATATATATAAATGCAATATGTTTGAATGAATAGAGATATACAATCTTTAAAACATAACAATCAAGATTAAGACTTCTGTCTGATTTCGCATGTCTTAATTAATCAATTAGGTTTTAGGCTTGAGCTTAAACTCATTAACCCAAAGTCCTAAATAGAACCACGACCTAAATCAAGGGAAGCGTTAATGAAACCCGATCTAAAATTGTGATATTAAAGAGATGCAAATTGCTTATCCTTCTTAATTTCTTTTCCTTTCAAATCTTACAATTCCGTCTTCATGCATTGGATAATACAAAAGATTTTCTTTTTACAGTTAATACAGTAATTATACGTTGACAAGTTAAATTTATGAAGAATGACATCAATAATCTCTCTCTTAACATTCTAAATAAAAATCAGCACAATCATTATCTATTTTCAATAAAATAGTTAATAACTTTTATCCACCTATGATTAATTTGCCTGAACATATAGGATAAAAAAGACTTAATGATGAAGACAAAATTGTGAAAGGGTGTGGCAACTTTGAAGAGTAAATGTAAATGTATAAAAAATAAATTACAGTATTTTAGTTTAATATATCAATAGTTACGATTAATACCATTTTACTTATCTTTTAGAAGTATTATATCATAGTTATCTGAGTAAATTCTACATAATTTATCATCAATTGATCATTTATTTTTAATAACTTTATAAAGTTAGGGTGAGGCTATTTGCAAGCAAACAATTGCTTTGAACGCTTTCGTACGTTGTATTCCTTATTTCAAAATTTAAAAAGAAATAAATTACTTTGTATATCCTCTATAATACAAATAAAATCATTAAGATAAATACACATTTTCATTAAATTGATTTTACTCTACACACCAATTACGCAAAATAAAGAACGATGATCTTGTTTCTCTCCTCCTTTTTAAAAATTATTTTTCCTTATTGTAATTTCTTCATTCTGCAATACACCGCAAGTAATTCTTTCATTTTTATTTTTTAAGAAATGACAAATTATTGAGAGGAAATCAGATCAAGTGCTCTTTTTTTTTTTTTTTTTAATTTTTTTCTGCACATTCAAAAGCATTTTCGGGCAATATGCTTAGCATCCTGCACTGCTCCTTTTAAGGTAATGTAAAATGCATGAGAACTGTCTAAAAATCTTTTAGAGCATTGGCAAATCTACTAATCCTGTAGATTTCTAATTTTGAGAAATCAAATTTTACAAGAAAAAAAATAAATGAAACAACCTTGACGAAATATTGCAAATCTTTAAATAATAATTCAATCTCTCACTAACCTCTATTACGTGACCATTTCATTTGTTGGGAATGTGTGCTCAACAAAGCATATTTATTTTATAATAAATACATTTTCTAATTTATAAAATTATTGAGGTATTTACAACATCTTGTCTGCATATTTAATAAAATAAAGGTCTTGTTAATCATATTAAAATATGTATTTATTTGATCATGATGTGGATGTTAGAAAATGTGTGCAATTTATAAGGATAGCATATAAAATAAAATAATTTAACTTTAAAATAAAATTATCAACTGGAAGCTCTTTCTAGCAATAGAAATTATCCGTCGAGTCTCGTGTATCATGCGATTTCCTTAAAATAGATTCGCCTTCTCCACTAGGTGCTTGAGAATTTTATTGGCGTCTGTCGCCCAAGATACAACGACAACTAGTAGTAAGAGAAGCACTACTCTTCTACTTAAGCGAATTGGAAACCTTTAAACTCTATCACGAACTTTAGAACTTAAAGCTAAGAAAACCCAAAAAGTAAGAGATAAACAAGCTAGAGAGAAAGAGAAAGCTAACTTGTGTGTGTAGAACAAATAAGGTAGAATCTCTTTATATAGGCTAAGGATCTCGTAACTTGTAGAATTTGAAACACCCACTTTATTAACTCAAAATTTACTTTTGTTCAATACATGAAAATTCATGAATACATGAGTTATGAATTTGAAAAGAATTATAACATCTAGGAATTTGAAAAGACTTCTAACATCATTTTCATTCACTAATTTTTCAACAATCCCCCACATGAATGAAACTGATTGAAAACAAATGAATATTTGACCTAGTAATAGAGTTCAACGATCAAATCTTGCATAGGATAGGTAAATGTTACCTTTTGAACCTTCCCTTGTGAAAGCATATTTACTTTATTGACAAATCAGTATACACAATGTCCTTGAATTGTCTTGTCATTTATGTAAACGATGATATACTCCACATAGGAATCTTTCATAGAATTTCAAGTTCTTGCTATTATGTTCATTTTGGTCATGAACATACTTGGTTCTGCAAGAATTTTTCAAGAATTGAGCCCTAAACAATTCTTTTAGAAGCGGCCCCACTTCGCTCGGATTTCCGACGCATAAGAATCAATAAAAGCAATGCCTAACCTTATCTTTACGAGTATCAATATTTTCACATAGGAATTAGGTTGTCCCTTTGAACCTAGATCTTAGGATCTCCAGTCAACTAGGTTGGGTTTCCTTTGTATTGACTTATTTTTTCATGGGCTTCAGTCCCATTCTTCTAGTTGACACAAAAACTTAATGCGTTCAAAACTAGCAAGTATACTAGTCGCACAAGTAATAAAGTAATAAGTAAGATATCGTTCCCACGAGGATTGATTCTAATTGAATTTGTCATTTCCAGCAACAATAAACTAAACAGGGGGGGATTTTTGTTGAATGCTTTACTAAATGAAATAAGAATGCAAGTAAAGAATAACAAAACAGAAAGTAAATTTGAATGAAAAATCAATGGGAGAAAGCTGGTTAAGGGATCCTTCTCTACCACAAGATATGGATTTGCGAATTAATTGTAGAATTGTCATCTAATTACAGCATTGAAGTTATCAACCGTAGATAATAACAAGCTCTATTACCCCAATCTTTCCTTACTTTGTTGTTAAATAAAACAAGCTCTTTATTTAATCTCTATCCATTAAACAACCTAGAACAAGCTCACTGAGTTTAATTCAATGGATGCATTATGATAAGAAAGATAGGTTGATCTAAGCAATAAACACACAAGCTCGGATTATTTAACTTAGGTTATATTCTCCAATTGTAATCTCTGATCACAATTTTGCTACTAATGATTAGAAATTCAAGACAATTACGGATCAAGATTTCTAGTCTAGCAATAAATCACAACCAGATTATATTCAGTTGGCCACTCAAATACAATCAGCAAGCAATCATAAGCATTAAATATGGGAGAATACAAGCAACTTCAATTAGAGAATTGGATAACAATTCCTTACACAATCAACTTACAAAAACCATATCAGGGGCTTTGAAATCACCCTCAACCAATTCAGATTCAGTTACACATGTTTAAGAACGTGGTAAATACAATACAACATGGAGACATTCCAGAAAATGAAAGGGAAGGGAAAAACTTAGCAAATTTGATGTAATTCTCTTTGGATTGTAGTTCTTCCTCTTTCCAAGCTTCCTTTCTCCTTCAAGAACTCCAAGAGATGAAAGAATTCCAGAGCTTCAGCCTCCACCACGTTCTCCCCTCTTCAAGTTATGAAAATAAAACCCTAAAATGTGTTTAAATACTCTGCTACAGTAACCTGCTACAGTGTCCCGTATTATACATGCTACAGTGATTTGTGGAATTACATTTCTATACTTCTCACACTGTTTTGATTACAACTTTTGGTACACTGAATGGATTTATAAACCGTAAATTTCTCCAGAAAATAGACTTCGAGAGCTTTCCAACGGTATATAATATGTCATCGGGTTCATTGTATATCAATACAATTAAATCCGAGAAGATGGTTGACTAGCAGAGGTGAAAATGAAGGGTTTTACTCCATTTTTGTGCAAGTTGCTCCAAAACTCCTACAAACATCAAAACCACACAAAAACATAAAAATACCAAGGAATATAGCAAAGAAACATGGACGAATTGATATGAAAATGATATATAATTAGACACCTATCAAATTCCCCCACACTTAGACTTTGCTAGTCCTCGAGCAACTACGACAATATGAAATAAAACTAAACCGAAACAGAATCAACAAAAAATTAAAACACACAAATGCTTCATCTTGCAAATAGGCCTCAAAGATTGTACTTAATTATAACCCAAGGAAAACTTCAAAATAATGCACTTGATCAAGAATTTTATCTTAAAGATTAGTTTCGCTTCATTTCAATTCCTCAAGTGTGTGTGTGTAGAGCCATTCTCACCTAATCACTTGTAACCCGGATGAGTTTATGCATAAAAATGAATCATATTTAATATTGAAGATGTGTGTATAAATGAACTCCATAGGCCTGCTTTTCAAGTCACTCTCCACTAATGTAGACATGCACAACACCAAGGATCAAGTAGGACTTTATTAAGCTTGTAACGTTTGGCTTGGGTGAAGGTATGATAAAGGATAATAATTTGGCTCAAATCACCCACAAACACATAAATCATTCAAGACTATGTAGAGCTCAACCCTATAACACAACTTCATTTCAATTCACCAGGTTACTCCCCCAAACTTATTTAGAACACTCAATCTTTTTTTTTTTTTTGCAGAAAACAAAAGAAAACTACACCCCCACACTTTGTTGTTTCATTCTTTTTAAGAACACTTAAGGGTATAGATCTCTTATTCTTCTTCTTTTGTTCTTTTTTTTTCTTCTTTTTTTCTTTTTTTTCTTTTTTTTTATTACACTTCCCCTCCCCCACAGTTAAACAACACATTGTCCTCATGTGTAATGTAAGTGTCTATTTATATATCATTTTCATATCAATTCGTCCATGTTTCTTTGCTATATTCCTTGGTATTTTTATGTTTTTGTGTGGTTTTGATGTTTGTAGGAGTTTTGGAGCAACTTGCACAAAAATGGAGTAAAACCCTTCATTTTCACCTCTGCTAGTCAACCATCTTCTCGGATTTAATTGTATTGATATACAATGAACCCGATGACATATCATATACCGTTGAAAAGCTCTCGAAGTCTATTTTCTGGAGAAATTTACGGTTTATAAATCCATTCAGTGTACCAAAAGTTGTAATCAAAACAGTGTGAGAAGTATAGAAATGTAATTCCACAAATCACTGTAGCATGTATACTACGGGACACTGTAGCAGGTTACTGTAGCAGAGTATTTAAACACATTTTAGGGTTTTATTTTCATAACTTTAAGAGGGGAGAACGTGGTAGAGGCTGCAGCTCTGGAATTCTTTCATCTCTTGGAGTTCTTGAAGGAGAAAGGAAGCTTGGAAAGAGGAAGAACTACAATCCAAAGAGAATTACATCAAATTTGCTAAGTTTTTCCCTACCATTTCATTTTCTGGAATGTCTCCATGTTGTATTGTATTTACCACGTTCTTAAACATGTGTAACTGAATCTGAATTGGTTGAGGGTGATTTCAAAGCCCCTGATATGGTTTTTGTAAGTTGATTGTGTAAGGAATTGTTATCCCATTCTCTAATTGAAGTTGCTTGTATTTTCCCATGTTTAATGCTTATGATTGCTTGCTGGATTGTATTTGGGTGGCCAACTGAATATAATCTGGATATTGTCTATTGCTAGACTAAAAATCTTGATCCGTAATTGTCTTGAATTTCTAATCATTAGTAGCAAAATTGTGATCAGAGATTACAATTGGAGATTATATCCTAAGTTAAATAATCCGAGCTTGTGTGTTTATTGCTTAGATCAACCTATCTTTCTTATCATAATGCATCCACTGAATTAAACTCAGAGAGCTTGTTCTAGGTTGTTTAATGGATAGAGATTAAATAAAGAGCTTGTTTTATTTAACAACAAAGTAAGGAAAGATTGGGGTAATAGAGCTTGTTATTATCTACTGTTGATAACTTCAATGCTGTAATTAGATGACAATTCTACAATTAATTCGTAAATCCATATCTTGTGGTAGAGAAGGATCCCTTAACCAGCTTTCTCCCATTGATTTTTCATTCAAATTTACTTTCTGTTTGTTATTCTTTACTTGCATTCTTATTTCATTTAGTAAAGCATTCAACAAAAATCCCCCCCTGTTTAGTTTATTGTTGCTGGAAATAACAAATTCAATTAGAATCAATCCTCGTGGGAACGATATCTTACTTATCACTTTATTACTTGTGCGACTAGTATACTTGCTAGTTTCGAACGCATCAAGTTTTTGGCGCCGTTGCCGGGGATTGATTTTCTAATCGATTTGTTATTTTGTTTTCATTGTTGATTCATATTTTCTTTGTTTTTCTTTTCTGATTGTTTGTGTTTAGACAACATGGCAGTAAACTTCTATCAATTCAGTAGCGGATTTGAGCCACAAGTACCATGGAGAGTAAATGAGGTAAGCACTCCGAACATTGAACAACAACTTTCTGAGCTAACCTCTCTTATGGGAAACATGGCTGTAGGAGATATGCAAAAATCTTATGAATGTGGGATATATTCTACGATGGAGCATCCAATCGACATGTATCCAACCTTACAAGAAGAATATATGGAACAAGCCAATGCCATGGGTGGATTTCCAGGACAAACGAGGCAATGGTATGATCCTTTTTCTAGCACTTACAATGCTGGATGGGAAGATCAACATAATTTCAGTTACTGGAATCATCAACCAATCACTCTAAATGTGATACCAAATCGGCCACAAGGTTTCAATCAACCTAGAGTGCAGCAACCTTTTCAAATGCAACCACCACCAATGCCACATCCAGCACCGCAACCAGCTTCACAAAACTCAAGTATGTCTCTCCAGGACATTGTTAATGCACTTGCCACTAACACAATGCAATTCCAGCAGGAAACTGGGGCAAGTATCCAAACCTGGCAAATCAAATGGGACAATTGGCCACTAGCATGAGCAAATTCGATGGCCAAGGCTCAGAAGAATTATCTTGTCAAACGATGATCAATCCAAGAGAGAATTCTTGTGCGATAACTTTGCAAAATGAAGAGCAATTAGATGTCCTGCCAAAGAAAGCACAAACTGATGAAGGAGATGACACCACTTCCACCATGAACAAAACACTGACTTCTCAGGTAAATCCTATAACTCCCCTTCCTTCATATGTTTATCCTCCACTTTTTCCTAGTAGATTTGCACAATCGAAGGAGACAAACAACAACCAGATCCTGGAAACTTCTCACAAATCGGAGGTAAATATAAACCATTCTGTATGCTTTGAGCGTACCTCGTTTGTAACCAAAATTTCTCAGAGTTATGCACCAACAAGAGAAGTTAAAACACAAAACCCAACAAAAAAAAAAAAAGAAGGAAATGAGAGTCGTTGTGGGTGAAAATTTTCGCTATATTGCAAAGAAAAATTCCTCCCAAATGCAAAGATCCAGGTACGTTCATCATTCCATGCACCATTGGTAATACCAAGTTTGAAAGAGCTATATTAGATTTAGGAGCATCTATTAATGTCATGCCATAGTCTATTTATGCTTCTTTAAATCTTGGACCTTTTGCGAAAACTGGTATTACCATTCAGTTTGCTGATCATTTTAATGCATATCGCAAAAGAGTTGTGGAAGATGTGCTTGTGCAGGTGAATCAATTGGTTTTTCCAGCAGACTTCTATGTCCTCAAAATAGAGGATGAGATATCTCCTAATCCAACACCGATTCTTTTAGGGAGGCCATTCTCGAAAACTTCTAGAATCAAGATTGATGTTCATTATGGCACTTTGACCATAGAGTTTGATGTCAAGGTGATATGTTTTAATATTTTTGAGGAAATGAGGTACTCTAATGACTTACATTCTGTTTTTGCAGTTGACGTTATTGATTATTTGCCACAACAATGTTTTGAGTTAACTCGCAAGAATGGAGTGGATGTTGCTATTAGTGAACACAAAAGGATAGAAAGATTCAAAGAACCAAGAAAGCTGATACAAGTGTCTAAAGAAGTGGAGGAAGCTGTGACAAGCTTGGATGAGACTATAGCTATCACCACAAATAGGTATGATGTTTAGATTACATTGAATTGCCTTTTACTATGAAAACTTTCTTCCTTCCGCTCCCTGTGATGAAAACCCATTACCTTGGACTTAGTCACTTCTAATCATTTGTTATGGATTCTTGGGTAAAATGATACTTGCGAGTTACAATGGAATGGGCCTGCACGAACAGAGATATAAACTAGGCCGATACTTAGCAGATCACAAAATGCTATTGAGTGGACAATTGTTGAAATCCAAGGCCCATACATATGCATTGACCGTATCTTGTTAGAAGAGGGATCCAAGCCCATTAGAGAAGCACAACGGAAATTGGATCCTCCCATGATGGAACCAACGTCGGGCTGAGGACGTTAAACCCAGCGCTTATTGGGAGCAACCCAATGTTTTTGAAAAATAAATTAAAAAAGAAAAGAAAAATAAAATGAGGTAATAATGATTGATTTTTGCGTCTCGAGGAGATTCCTTTCATAGGCCATCAAATTGATCAGGTTTTATCTCTCTTTGCCCATCTTCTCTTTGTTTTATTTTTACTTGTTTTTGATTTGTTTTGCTACTTGTGTTGATTTCCTCTTTTTATGTGTCTTTAGTATTCGTTTTATGCTCTTTTCTTTTCCTTTCTTTTGTTTCATTTGATTACTCTGGGCTTTGAGCTCATTTGTGCAGCAGCTTTTGGAACATCCAACGGAAGTTGAAGTCATTCGCCAAAGGTTTGAAACGTGCATATCTTGGAGAAAAACAAACCCGATCGCATTATCGGTAATATCTCTTCTTTTCTCCTCTTCATGGATGCCGATATCTTTCTGTCGAACCTTCGTAAATATTTCCCTTCACTTCCTCAAAATGCTGTGTTTAAAATTTATAAAGTACGGATGACTAGACTTTTGGCGTTGATGCTCCTAAATGTGCCTGCTGATATCCTATGGCTTATCGAAGCCAAGGTGAGATTGTCTGGTGAGCCTGACATTGAGGTCTGTGCGCAAAATACATCCTGGTCTAGAAAGAGCTACTACGCCAAGAGGCGAAGAGCAAAAAAGTTACAAGTATGTTATAAATGTGCTAGATGGAATTGTAACCAGACTTGTCGTTCATTAGGTTTTGCGTCCAGGAATAGAGAAGATAAACTTTTATTTATTAAGAATGGTTTGAGTAATGAGTCGCTGGATAATGTTTTGTTAACTCTCGAGTCACATTCTTGTGGACTTGTTCAGCGTGAATTGCTTAATCTATGGACACAATTTCGTGATGAATTGCATGTTATATCTAGGAATCTGACTAAAAACGCCATGTTTGCCATTTTTAAAGAAAACTTGATGGGAGACGAATCCCCGCTCATAGAAGGCGGTTCGCCGTTCTAGCACGGAACCAAGAGAGAAGATGTACCCAATCCAACTACTTGTATATTTGAATGTGTGTTTGTTGTTTGTCGAAGTTTATTTTTTTTCTTGTTTCGTTTGATCTGATTATCAATGTTGTTTTTGTGTTGTTGTTGTTTGTTGATTTTGTTTGTATTAATTTCAAGTTTTCTTTTTGACAAACCAGATGACTACCCCATGATATAAGCACACGTGGAAGACAAGTGTGGAGGTTTTGTCAACCTCCGCCGAGATGTGTATCTTAGCTTTTCTGTTTCCATGGGAGACAAGTGTGGCGGTTTTTTCAAACCCCACCGAAAGTTTATCTCCATTTTTCATGCACACGTGGGCGAAAAGTGTGGAGGTTTTGTCAAACCCCACCGAAAGCATATCTATTTTTTCAAATCTCGGGGCGATAAATCTGCATCGAGCAACCCCCACCAAAATTATGTCCCCATGTGTCAAATTTGAGAGTTTACGTGTGTATATATCCATGCTGCATATTTTGAAATGTCATTTCATAACCTGTCTTGCACTTGAATCGCTAATACCAACGTGCATCATGTCTTACACAATTTAGAGCACTTGTAGAAATGGAAAAAACACCAATTCGGCGATTCCAAAATATATGCGTATTTTGTGGATCGCAATTTGGTAAAGATGGAGAGTTTACAATAGCAGCTCTTGATCATGGTAGGACATTAGCTGCGAGGGGTATTCATTTGATTTATGGAGGGGGTAGTCTTGGGTTAATGGGGTGTGTGTCGACAGCTGCATCCTTGGGAGGAAATAAAGTTCTCGGCATTATCCCTAAACCATTAGCTGTGCGAGATATCGTAGGCAACACAATCGGGGAAGAGTTACAAGTCTCTAGCATGCATGAGCTTATTGCACATATGGTTGTTAAGTCCGATGCATTTATAGCTTTGCCTGGTGGTTATGGTACATTAGAGGAGATATTTCAAATCACCTCTTGGGCACAGCTAAACATCCATCAGAAACCCATTGTTTTGTTAAATGTTAATAATTTTTTTGATGGTTTGTTGTCCTTTCTTGATCAAGCTGTAGAAAAAAATTTCATCTCACCGTCAGCAAGGCAAATGCTGGTTACAGCTTCAACTGTAGGAGAGTTAATTGACAAACTACAAGAATTCGTCTATTCACCTGATTCAACAATGGCTCGGATAGATTGGTTTGGAGAAGGCAATAAGAGGCGTAAACTGGATTTAACGCTCCATCTGTAATCTCTATCTGCTGGTTTGCTTCATTTTCGTTTGCTTTCTCTTTATTGTCTTTATTTGAGTTGAGTTTTTTTTCAGGTTGTTTCTTTCATCCTAGGTAATATTTTCTAATCTCGGTTTTTAGAGTGGTGGCTTAAAAAGTTCAATTCCTCTTGAAACGCATTCTGGATCTCTTCAATCCATAATGGCTGAATAAGGAGGCTAACTTCTAACTTTTTAGACCCATTCTAACTGACTTGTTTTTGTTTGCTGGCTTGTTGGACTTTGTTATTTTATGAGTAAGTTTAGTTTTGTGTAATTTAGAGTTGTTGTGTGTTTTTTGTCTATATCAGTTTCGATTCGAAAAAAAAAAAAAAACATTGTGGAAAAGCATGAGAATGGCAGAATATGGGGTTTCCTTAACTCTTGAAACGCATTCTCTCTAAATAAATCTGTAGTTTGTTTTTTTTATGTTGTTTGAAGTGTCTTGTTTCTTGTTTTGTTCTTCATAATAAAGGTATATAGGCTGGAAACCTTAAGTCTGCGGGCTACTGGTCCTAAGGATTGTTGAAATATACAATCTTGACTCAGGTGTAACAACGCCACTTACCTCTTTTCTTGCATTTTGTGTGTCGATGATAAGATAATGATTGAATTAAGAATAACTCTTGGAAAATGATAAATTATGCATGGATCTGTGTGCTTGAAATGTTTATTGGTTTTCGCTTTGCCTTTGATTCCTTGCGTAACATTGAGCACTGAGCTATTATCACTGAGTTATTTGTTCACTTAGAGAAAGTTAATGTAATTTAAATGTTTCTTCAGATTTCAATGAATTCTAGAACTTGTTTGATGGTCACTCGAGGCGAAATCTTAGACTGTGCAACATTGGGGAAATGATTTAGGCCATCTTTGGACCGTTTGAGCCTTAATAGCCAACCTTGACTGAAATTGATCCCTAGTTACCCCTTTGAGCCTCTGTAAGCCTTTTTCTTTGTTTACTCACTAAAAGATTTCCTAACCTCAAATGAATTTGTTCCAAACAGTTTATCCCTTACCTATGAGCAAGTAGATCATTCACAATTAAATTCTGAGCTATGTTCTAGTTTTGGGAAGTTAGAGGAGGTTGGGATGTGTCATGAGCATGCAAGTGAGTCCTATTGGAGTTTTGTAAAAAGGGAAAAAGATAAAAAGAGCCCTCTGTACTTTCGTCCACCGTACTTACACCTATGAGGAATGTGTTGTTAGTGTTAGGGGAGGGAGTGTATATAAAAAAAAAAAAGAGAAAAAAAGAAAAAAAGAGAGTTCGAGTGTTCTGAATAAGTTTGGGAGAGTCATTTGATGAATAAGAATGAATTTTTTATGTCATGGGCTTGAGCTCCACATAATATTGAATGATTTTATGTGTGTGTGGGTGATTTGAGCCTAATTATTATCCTTTATCATACCTTCACCCAAGCCAAACGTTACAAGCTTAATAAAGTCCAACTTGATCCTTGGTGTTGTGCATGTCTACATTATTGGAGAGTGACTTGAAAAGCAGGCCTATGGAGTTCATTTATACACACATCTTCAATATTAAATATGATTCATTTTTATGCATAAACTCATCCGGGTTACAAGTGATTAGGTGAGAATGGCTCTACACACACACACACAAAAGGAATTAAAGTAGAGCGAAACTAATCTTTGAAATAAAATTCTTGATCAAGTGCATTATTTTGAAGTTTTCCTTGGGTTATAATTAAGTACAATCTTTGAGGCCTATTTGCAAGTTGAAGCATTGGTGTGTTTAAATTTTTCTCTGATTCTGTTTCGGTTTAGTTTTGTTTCGTATCATTTTAGTTGCTCGCGGACTAGCAAAGCCTAAGTGTGGGGGAATTTGATAGGTGTCTATTTATGTATTACTTTTATATCAATTCGTCCATGTTTCTTTGCTATATTCCTTGGTATTTTTATGTTTTTGTGTGGTTTTGATGTTTGTAGGCGTTTTGGAGCAACTTGCACAAAAATGGAGTAAAACCCTTCATTTTCACCTCTGCTAGTCACCCATCTTCTCGGATTTATTTGTATTGATATACAATGAACCCGATGACATATCATATACCGTTGAAAAGCTTTCGAAATCTACTTTTTGGAGAAATTTACGGTTTATGAATCCATTCAGTGTACCGAAAGTTGTAATCAAAACAGTGTGAGAAGTGTAGAAATGTAATTCCTCACATCACTGTAGCATGTATAATACGGGACACTATAGCACGTTACTGTAGCAGAGTATTTAAACACATTTTAGGGTTTTATTTTCATAACTTTAAGGGGGGAGAACGTGGTGGAGGCTGCAGCTCTGGAATTCTTTCATCTCTTGGAGTTCTTGAAGGAGAAAGGAAGCTTGGAAAGAGGAAGAACTACAATCCAAGAGAATTACATCAAATTTGCTAAGTTTTTCCCTTCCCTTTCATTTTCTGGAATGTCTCCATGTTGTATTGTATTTACCACATTCTTAAACATGTGTAACTGATCTGAATTGGTTGAGGGTGATTTCAAAGCCCCTGATATGGTTTTTGTAAGTTGATTGTGTAAGGAATTGTTATCCAATTCTCTTATTGAAGTTGCTTGTATTCTCCCATATTTAATGCTTATGATTGCTTGCTGATTGTATTTGAGTGGCCAACTGAATATAATCTGGTTGTGATTTATTCCTAGACTAGAAATCTTGATCCGTAATTGTCTTGAATTTCTAATCATTAGTAGCAAAATTGTGATCAGAGATTACAATTGGAGAATATTACCTAAGTTAAATAATCCGAGCTTGTGTGTTTATTGCTTAGATCAACCTATCTTTCTTATCATAATGCATCCATTGAATTAAACTCAGAGAGCTTGTTCTAGTTTGTTTAATGGATAGAGATTAAATAAAGAGCTTGTTTTATTTAACAACAAAGTAAGGAAAGATTGGGGTAATAGAGCTTGTTGTTATCTACGGTTGATAACTTCAATGCTATAATTAGATGACAATTCTACAATTAATTCGCAAATCCATATCTTGTGGTAGAGAAGGATCCCTTAACCAGCTTTCTCCTATTGATTTTTCATTCAATTTTACTTTCTGTTTTGTTATTCTTTACTTGCATTCTTATTTCATTTAGTAAAGCATTCAACAAAAATTCCCCCCTGTTTAGTTTATTGTTGCTGGAAATAACAAATTCAATTAGAATCAATCCTCATGGGAACGATATCTTACTTATTCACTTTATTCTTGTAAACGACTAGTATACTTGCTTTTTCCGAACGCATCAGTAATGTACGGGACGATAAGTACAGATTGGCTTTTTTTTTTCCTTTTTTTTTTTACAACTAATAGAAACTCCCTTGCATTTGACATCATACCACATCCCACCTCCTCTAACTTCCCAAAACCAGAACATAGCTCAGAATTTAATTGTGAATGATCTACATGCTCATAGGTAAGGGATGAACTGTTTGGAACAAAATCATTTTAGGTTAGGAAATCTTTTAGTGAGTTAACAAAGAAAAAGGATTACAGAGGCTCAAAGGGGTAACTAGGGATCAATTTCTATCGAGGTTGGCTATTAAGGCTCAAACGGTCCAAAAATGGCCTAAATCATTTCCCCAAT
This sequence comes from Boswellia sacra, assembly GCA_013180625.2. Lineage (NCBI taxonomy): Eukaryota > Viridiplantae > Streptophyta > Magnoliopsida > Sapindales > Burseraceae > Boswellia > Boswellia sacra. The sequence continues at coordinate 47,333 of SNVD02011047.1, forward strand.
GTTGCACAGCCTAGGATTTCGCCTTGAGTGACCATCAAACAAGTTCTAGAATTCATTGAAATCTGAAGAAACATTTAAATTACATAAACTTTCTCTAAGTGAACAAATAACTCAGTGATAGTAGCTCAGTGCTCAATGTTGCGCAAGGAATCAAAAGCAAAGCGAAAACCAATAAACATTTCAAGCACACAGATCCATGCATCATTTATCATTTTCCAGAGTTATTCTTAATTCAATCATTATCTTATCATCGACCCACAAAATGCAAGAAAAGAGGTACGTGACGTTGTTACACCTGAGTCAAGATTGTATATTTTAACAATCCTTAGGACCAGTAGCCCGCAGACTTAAGGTTTCCAGCCTATATACCTTTATTATGAAAGAACAAAACAAGAAACAAGACACTTCAAACAACATGAAATAAACAAACTACAAAGTTATTAAGGAAGAATGCGTTTCAAGGTTTAAGAAAACCCCATATTCTGCCATTCTCAGGTTTTTCCACAATGTTTTTTTTTTTTCGAATCGAAGCTGATAAAGACAAAACACACAACAACTCTAAATTACACAAAACTAAACTTACTCATAAAATAACAAAGTCCAACAAGCCAGCAAACAAAAACAAGTCAGTTAGAATGTGTCTAAAAAGTTTAGAAGTTAGCCTCCTTATTCAGCCATTATGGATTGAAGAGATCCAGAATGCGTTTCAAGAGAACTTGAACTTTTTAAGCCACCAGTCTAAAAACCGAGATTAGAAAATATTACCTGGGACGAAAGAAATAACCTGAAAAAGACTCGAAAGAAATAACCTGAAAAAGACTCAAAAGAAATGACATAAAAAAAAAACTCAAATAAACACAATAAAGAGAAAGTAAACGAAAATGAAGCAAACCAGCAGATAGAGATTACAGATGGAGCGTTAAATCCAGTTTACGCCTCTTATCGCCTTCTCCAAACCAATTTATCGGAGATATTATTGGATCAGGCGAATAGACGAATGCTTATAATTTGTCGATTAACTCCCCTGCAGTTGAAGCTGTAACCAGGATTTGCCTCGCCGACTGTGAGATGAAGTTTTTTTCTACTGCTTGATCAAGAAAAGACAACAAACCATCAAAAAAATTATTGACATTTAACAAACCAATGGGTTTCCGATGGATATTTAGCTGTGCCCAAGAGGTGATTTGAAATATCTCCTCTAATGTACCATAACCACCGGGCAAAGCTATAAATGCATCAGATTTAATGACCATATGTGCACTACGCTCATGCATGCTAGAGACCTGTAACTCTTCCCCGATTGTGTTGCCTACGATATCTCGTACAGCTAATGGTTTAGGGATAATGCCGAGAACTTTGCTCCCTCCTAGGGATGTAGCTGTCGACACACACCCCATTAACCCAAGACTACCCCCTCCATAAATCAAATGAATACCCCTCGCAGCTATTGTCCTAACAAGATCAAGAGCTGCTGTTGTAAACTCTCCATCTTTACCAAATTGCGATCCACAAAATACGCATATATTTTGAAATCGCCGAATTGGTGTTTTCTCCATTTCTAAAAGTGCTCTAAACTTGTGTAAGACAATGATGCACGTTAGGTATTATGCGATTCAAGTGCAAGACATGTTATAAAATGACATTTGAAAATATGCAGAATGGATATATACACACGTAAAACTCTCAAATTTGACACCTGGGGACATAATTTCGGTGGGGGTTGCTCGATGCAGATTTATCGCCCCAAGATTTGAAAAAATGAGATATGCTTTCGGCAAAGTTTGACAAAACCTACACACTTGTCTCCCACGTGAAGCATAGAAAATGGAGATACACTTTCGGCGGGGGTTGACAAAACCGCCACACTTGTCTCCCACGTGAAGCATGAAAAGTAGAGATATACTTTCGGCGGAAGTTGACAAAACCTCCACACTTGTCTCCCACGTGTGCTTATGCCATAGGGTAGTCATATGGTTTGTCAAAAAGAAAACTTGAAATTAAAACAAACAAAATCAACAAACAACAACACACAAAAACAACATTGATAATCAGATCAAACGAAACAAGAAAAAAAATTCTACAACAACAACACACATTCAAATATACAAGTAGTTGTGATTGTGGCTCACATCTTCCTCTGGTTTTACGTCCAGTAACGGCTGAAACGCCTTCTATGAGTCGGGGCTTTGCTTCCCATCCAGTTTTCTTATAAACTGGCAAACAGGGTCGTTTTTAGTCAGATTCCCTAGACTATAACACTGCAATGCATCACGAAATTGTGTCCATAGATTAAGCAATTCACGCTGAACAAGTCCACAAGAATGTGACTCAAGAGTTAATAAAACATTATCCAGCGACTCGTTACTCAAACCATTCTTAATAAACGAAAGTTTATCTTCTCTGTTCCTAGACACAAAACCTAATGAACGACAAATCTGGTTACAATTCCATCTAGCACATTTATAACATACTTGTAACCTCTTCGCTCTTCGCCTCTTGGCGTAGTAGCTCTTTCCTAGACCAGGCATGTATTTTGCGAAAAAAAAAAAAAAAAAAACCAAAAAAAAAAAAAAAAACAAAAAAAAAAAAAAATAAAAGATTAATTGTCCGGACTCACTGAGGACATCTCACCTTGGCTTTGAATAAGCCTCGGATATCAGCAAGGCACATTTAGGAGCATCATGCCCAAAGTCCTAGTCATACCGTACTTTATAAATTTTAAACACAGCATTTTGGAAGTGCGAATGGGAAATCTTATACGAAGGCTCGACAAAAAGAATATCGCTCCATTTGAGAGGAGAAAGAATATATATTACCGATAATGCGATCGGGTTTGTTTTTTCTCCAAGATATGCACGTTTCAAACCTTTGGCGAATGACTTCAACTTCCGTTTGGATGTTTCCACAAGCTGCTGCACAAATGAGCTCAAAGCACAGATAATCAAATTGATCAAAAAGAAAGGAAAAGAAAACGAACACGAAACTACAAGCACATAAAAGAAGATAACAACACAATACAAACAAACGTAAAAACAAGTAAAATTAAATAACAAATGAGACAGATGGCAAAGAGAGCTAAACTTTCATTTGATGGCCACTACACGAAAGGAATCTCCTCAGAAAACAAAAATCGATCATTAAAAATTTACTTATGTTTTTTGTTTTCTTTTTTTATTTATTTTTCAAAACATTGGGTTGCCTCCGCCATAAGTCGCTTAGGTTTAACGTCCCTCCAGCCCGACATTGTTCCTCATGGGAGGGTCCAATCTCTGCTGTGCTTCTCTAGTGGGATTGGATCCTTCTTCCAACAAGAATTGGTGCATGCATATGGCTGGGCCTTGGATGTTAGCAATCGTCCACCCAATAGCTATTTTGTGATCTATAAGTATTCGGACGAGTTTCTCTTCTTGTATTCGTGCAAGGCCCATTTCCATTGTAACTCGCAAAGTATCATTCTCACCCAAGAATCCGTGATTCAAATGATCTGGAAGTGACTTAAGCTCCAAGGTAGGGGCTGTCATCACAGAAGGAAGAATTTTCTCATTAGATAAAGGAAATTGAATGCACGAAACATCATACCTATTTATGGTTATAGCTATGGTTTCATCTAAGCTTGCCACAACTTTCTCCATTTCTTTGGACACTTGTATCAAAATTTCTGACTCCTTAGAATTTTCTGTCCCTATGTGCTCATTAATAGCTATATCCAATCCATTCTTGCGAGTTAACTCAAAACATTGTTGTGGCAGAGAATCAACAATGTCAACTGCAAAAACAGAATGTAAGTCACTAGAGTACCTAATTGCCTCAAAAATATTGAAACATATCACCTTGCCATCAAACTCTATGATGAGAGTGTCATCACGAACATCAATCTTGGTTCTAACAGTTTTCGAGAATGGTCTCCCCATAAGAATCGGTGTTGGATTAGGAGATGTTTCATCCTCTATTTCAAAAACATAAAAGTCTACTGGGAAAAGCAATTGATTCATCTGCACAAGCACATCTTCCACAACTCTTTTGGTATATGCATTAAAACGATTAGCAATTTGAATGGTAATACCAATTTTCGCAAAAGGTCCAAGATTTAAAGAACCATAAATAGAATATGGTATGATGTTAATAGATGCTTCTAAATCTAACATAACTCTTTCAAACATGGTTTTAGCAATGGTACATGGCATGGTGAACGTACCTGGATCTTTGCACTTTGGAGAAATTTTTCTTTGCAATACAGCTGAAACATCTTCCCCCATACTTACTTTCTCATTTCTTTTTAACTTTCTTTTGCTGGTGCATAACTCCTTGAGACATTTTGTATAATGAGGTACTTGCTCGATAGCATCCAGAAGTGGTATATTTACCTCGATTTTGTGAGAAGTTTCCAGGATTTCTTGTTCTTGTTCCTCCTTCGTCGATTTTGCAAATCTACTAGGAAAAAGTGGAGGAGAAACATATGAAGGAATGGGAGTTATAGGATTTACCTGAGAAGTCATTGTTTTGTTCATGGTGGAAGTGGTGTCATCTCCTTCAT
>SNVD02011049.1:0-51389 GCA_013180625.2 Boswellia sacra
CTCATGGGCTATTATAATTGGTCAGGTTTTATCTCTCTTTGCCATTTGTCTCATTTGCTTTGTTGTTTGTTTTTTACTTTCATTTGCTCTTGTGTTTTTATTTCTTTTATGTGTCTCTATTTTCTTTTCTTTTCTTTTCTTTTCTTGTGTTTAATTTGATTATTCCGTGCTTCGAGTTCAGTTGTGCAACAGCTTGAGGAAACATTCAAACGGTAGTTGAAGCCATTGTTCGAAGGTTTGAAACGTGCATATCTGGGAGAAGAACAAACTCAATCGCATTATCGGTAATATCTCTCCTTTTCTTCTCTTCAATGGATGCTGTTATCTTTCTATCGAACATTCGTAAATATTTCCCTTCACTTCCTCAAAATGCTGTGTTTAAAATTTATAAAGTACGGATGACTAGACTTTGGGCATTGATGCTCATAAATGTGCCTGCTGATATCCGATGGCTTATCGAAGCCAAGGTGAGATTGTCCGGTGAGCCGGACATTAATCTCGCAAAATCCATGCCTAGTCTAGGAAAGAGCTACTACGCCAAGAGGCGAAGAGCGAAAAGGTTACAAGTATGTTATAAATGTGCTAGATGGAATTGTAACCGACTTGTCGTTCATTAGGTTTTGCGTCCAGGAATAGAGAAGATAAACTTTCATTTATTAAGAATGGTTTGAGTAATGAGTCCCTGGATAATGTTTTGTTAACTCTCGAGTCACATTCTTGTGGACTTGTTCAGCGTGAATTGCTTAATCTATGGACACAAATTCGTGATGAATTGCAGTGTTATAGTCTAGGGAATCTGACTAAAAACGACCCTGTTTGCCAGTTTATAAGAAAACTGGATGGGAAGCAAATCCCCGACTCATAAAAGGCGTTTCAGCCATTACTGGACGTAAAACCAGAGGAAGATGTGAGCCACAATCACAACTACTTGTATATTTGAATGTGTGTTGTTGTTGTAAATTTTTTTTTCTTGTTTCGTTTGATCTGATTATCAATGTTGTTTTTGTGTTATTGTTTTTTGTTGATTTTGTTTGTTTTAATTTCAAGTTTTCTTTTTGACAAACCAGATGACTACCCCAGGATATAAGCACACGTGGAAGACAAGTGTGGAGGTTTTTGTCAACCTCCGCCGAAAGTATATCTTTACTTTTCATGCTTCACGTGGGAGACAAGTGTTAGGTTTTGTCAACCTCGCCCGAAAGCATATCTCATTTTTTCAAATCTTAGGGCGATAAATCTCCATCGAGCAACCCCCACCGAAAGTATGTCCCCATGTGTCAAAATTTGAGAGTTTTATGGGTGTATATATACATTCTGCATATTTTCATATTTCATTCCATAACCTGTCTTGCAATTGAAAAGCATAATATCTAACGTGTCTTACACAAGATTAGAGCACTTGTAGAAATGGAGAAAACACCAATTCGGCGATTCCGCAATATATGCGTATTTTGGGGATCGCAATTTGGTAAAGATGGAGAGTTTACAACAGCAGCTCTTGATCTTGGTAGGACATTAGCTGCGAGGGGTATTCATTTGATTATGGAGGGGGTATCTTGGGTTAATGGGGTGTGTGTCGACAGCTGCATCCTTGGGAGGAAGTAAAGTTCTCGGCATTATCCCTAAGCCATTAGCTGTGCGCGATATCATAGGTAACACAATGGGGGAAGAGTTACAGCTGTCTCTATATGCATGAGCGTATTGCACATATGGTTTGTTAAGTCCGATGCATTTATAGCTTTGCCGGGTGGTTGTAACATTAAAGAGAGATTTCAATCCCTCTTGGGCACCGACTAAACATCCATCGGAAACCCATTGGTTTGTTAAAAGTTAATAATTTTTTTGATGGTTTGTTGTCCTTTCTTGATCAAGCTGTAGAAAAAAATTTCATCTCACCGTCAGCAAGGCAAATGCTGGTTACAGCTTCAACTGCAGGAGAGTTAATTGACAAACTACAAGAATTCGTCTATTCGCCTGATCCAACAACAGCTCGGATTGATTGGTTTTGAGAAGGCAATAAGAGGCGTAAACTGGATTTAACACTCCATCTGTAATCTCTATTTGCTGGTTTGCTTCATTTTTTTTTGCTTTCTTTTTATTGTGTTTATTTGAAGTTTTTCATGTTATTTCTTTTGAGCTTTTTCAGGTTATTTCTTTCGTCCCAGGTAATATTTTCTAATCTCGGTTTTTAGAGTGGTGGCTTAAAAAGTTCAAGTTCTCTTGAAACGCATTCTGGATCTCTTCAATCCATAATGGCTGAATAAGTAGGCTAACTTCTAAACTTTGTAGACCCATTCTAACTTACTTGCTTTTGTTTGCTGACTTGTTGAACTTTGTTATTTTATGAGTGAGTTTAGTTTTGCGTAATTTAGAGTTGTTATGTGTTTTTATCTTTATCAGTTTCGATTAAAAAAAAAATTGTGGAAAAAACCTGAGAATGGCAGAATATGGGGTTTTCTTAACTCTTGAAACGCATTCTCTCTCAATAAATCTGTAGTTTGTTTATTTCATGTTGTTTGAAGTGTCTTGTTTCTTGTTTTGTTCTTTCATAATAAAGGTATATAGGCTGGAAACCTTAAGTCTGCGGGCTACTGGTCCTAAGGATTGTTGAAATATACAATCTTGACTCAGGTGTAACAACGCCACGTACCTCTTTTCTTGCATTTTGTGGGTCGATGATAAGATAATGATTGAATTAAGAATAAGTCTTGGAAAATGATAAATGATGCATGGATCTTTGTGCTTGACATGTTAATTAGTTTTTGCTTTACCTTTGATTCCTTGCACAAAAATGAGCACCGAGCCATTATCACTGAGTTATTTGTTTACATAGAGAAAGTTTATGTAATTTAAGTGTTTCTCCAGATTTCAATGAATTCTAGAACTTGTTTGATGGTCACTCGAGGCGAAATCCTAGACTGTGCAACATTGGGGAAATGATTTTAGGCCATCTTTGGACCGTTTGAGCCTTAATAGCCAGCCTTGACTGCAATTGATCCCTAGTTACCCCTTTGAGCCTTTGTAAGCCTTTTTCTTTGTTAACTCACTAAAAGATTTCCTAACCTCAAATGAATTTGTTACAAACAGTTTATCCCTTACCTATGAGCATGTAGATCATTCACAATTAAATTTTGAGCTATGTTCTTGTTTTGGGAAGTAGAGGAGGTTGGTGTATTATTGCCACGAGCAATGCAAGTGGTTTTTATTAGGTCTGTTAAAAAAAAAAGTGAAAAAAAAATCTGTACTTATCTTCACGTACTTAAAACATTTGAGGACAAGTATTGTTTAGTGTGGGGGGAGGGGAATTGCAGTTAAAAAAAAGAAAAAAAAAAAGAAAAAAAGAATTCTAGTACCCTTGGGCGTTCTTAAAAAGAATGAAACAACAAAGTGTGGGGGTTGTAGTTTCTTTGCTTTCTACAAAAAAAAAAGAAAAAAAAGAGTTCTATACCCTTGGGCGTTCTAAAAAAGAATGAAACAACAAAGTGTGGGGGTGTAGTTTCTTTTGCTTTCTACAAAAAAAAAAAGAAAAAAGGAAAAAAAAGAAAAAAAAAAGAGAGTTCGAGTGTTCTGAATAAGTTTGGGAGAGTCATTTGATGAATAAGAATGAATTTTTTATGTCATGGGCTTGAGCTACACATAATATTGAATGATTTTATGTGTTTGTGGGTGATTTGAGCCTAATTATTATCCTTTATCATACCTTCACCCAAGCCAAACGTTAAAAGCTTAATAAAGTCCTACTTGATCCTTGGTGTTGTGCATGTCTACATTAGTGGAGAGTGACTTGAAAAGCAAGCCTATGGAGTTCATTTATACACACATCTTCAATATTAAATATGATTCATTTTTATGCATAACCTCATCCGGGTTACAAGTGATTAGGTGAGAATGGCTCTACACACACACACTTGAGGAATTGAAGTGAAGCGAAACTAATTTTTGAGATAAAATTCTTGATCAAGTGCATTATTTTGAAGTTATTCCTTGGGTTATAATTAAGTAAAATCTTTGAGGCCTATTTGCAAGTTGAAGCATTGGTGTGTTTTAATTTTTTCAGATTCTGTTTCGGTTTAGTTTTGTTTCGTATCATTTTAGTTGCTCGAGGACTAGCAAAGTCTAAGTGTGGGGGAATTTGATAGGTGTCTATTTACGTATTACTTTTATATCAATTCGTCCATGTTTCTTTGCTATATTCCTTGGTATTTTTATGTTTTTGTGTGGTTTTGATGTTTGTAGGAGTTTTGGAGCAACTTGCACAAAAATGGAGTAAAACCCTTCTTTTCACCTCTGCTAGTCAACCATCTTCTCGGATTTAATTGTATTGATATACAATGAACCCGATGACATATTATATACCGTTGAAAGCTCTCGAAGTCTATTTTCTGGAGAAATTTACGGTTTATAAATCCATTCAGTGTACCAAAAGTTGTAATCAAAACAGTGTGAGAAGTATAGAAATGTAATTCCACAAATCACTGTAGCATGTATAATACGGGACACTGTAGCAGGTTACTGTAGCAGAGTATTTAAACACATTTTAGGGTTTTATTTTCATAACTTGAAGAGGGGAGAACGTGGTGGAGGCTGCAGCTCTGGAATTCTTTCATCTCTTGGAGTTCTTGAAGGAGAAAGGAAGCTTGGAAAGAGGAAGAACTACAATCCAAAGAGAATTACATCAAATTTGCTAAGTTTTTCCCTTCCCTTTCATTTTCTGGAATGTCTCCATGTTGTATTGTATTTACCACGTTCTTAAACATGTGTAACTGAATCTGAATTGGTTGAGGGTGATTTCAAAGCCCCTGATATGGTTTTTGTAAGTTGATTGTGTAAGAAATTGTTATCCAATTCTCTAATTGAAGTTGCTTGTATTTTCCCATATCTAATGCTTATGATTGCTTACTGATTGTATTTGGAATGGCCAACTGAATATAATCTGGTTGTTGTCTATTGCTAGACTAGAAATCTTGATCCGTAATTGTCTTGAATTTCTAATCCTTAGTAGCAAAATTGTGATCAGAGATTGCAATTGGAGAATACAACCTAAGTTAAATAATCCGAGCTTGTGTGTTTATTGCTTAGATCAACCTATCTTTCTTATCGTAATGCATCCATTGAATTAAATTTAGAGAGCTTGTTCTAGGTTGTTTAATGGATAGAGATTAAATAAAGAGCCTGTTTTATTTAACAACAAAGTAAGGAAAGATTGGGATACAGAGCTTGTTGTTATCTACGGTTGATAATTCAATACTGTAATTGGATGACAATTCTATGATTAATTCGCAAATCCATATCTTGTGGTAGAGAAGGATCCCTTAACCAGATTTCCCTCATTGATCTTTTATTCAAATTAACTTCTGTTTTGTTATTCTTAATTTGCATTCTTATTTCACTTAGTTAATCATTCAACAAAACCCCCCCATTTAGTTAATTGTGGTTGGAAAATAACAAATTCAGTTAGAATCAATCCTCGTGGGAACGATATCTTACTTATCACTTTATTACTTGTGCGACTAGTATACTTGCTAGTTTCGAACGCATCATTACTCATGTGTCACATTCCTTGAGTCAAACCTTGTTCTTAAACTTTGGTACCTTTAACATGTAGTCTTCTCCTTAGCTTCAACACTTCATTTTAATAAGCCTCTTCTTGATTTTATAATTATTTCAATGATCTTACTCTTGCACTTAAATAAACATGTTAGTAAATCTCAATTAATCAATGTGTATTGTTATCATCAAAATTATCATGTAGCCTTAGGGCTAACAGAAACTAATTTCTTCCCATCTAATATTTTATTATTCTAATTTGATTATTGATTAATTGCTATAGTTATAGAAATTGAGGGTTAGATTGACTTTAATTAAGATAAATTTGCAAATAAATTCATGCAATTACTTTGATTCATTACTTCCTAATCAATTAAACTAAAATAGAACAAAATTATTTAAATTGGATTTATTCCAGTCAAGGTAATCATATTTAGACGAATAACATATATTTAGAGATAATATCATTAACCTCCTCTAAACTTTGCTCTAATATCACGCGGATAGCCTCTTATGGGTTTATGTCAACGCGATACCAAACCTTTACAATTTTGTATCACTCAACTCCAACTAACGGTTTTCATTTTCTTTTGATTTAACAGATTGTGGTATTTAAGTAAAATACATGTTAACATGAATTATTATTGAATGAGTTGAAATAAGTAAATAAATAAATAAATAAATTTGACATGATAGACATTTCAATTGACGTCTCCACCTTAGACAGACATTTCAATTTTCAATTTTTATTATTCATTTATTGTTCTTATTAATATTCTCAAAATTTACTCTTAGACAAATCCCCACCCAACCCAACCCATAAACGCTTTCTAGTTATTATCGAAAACAAACTCTCTTTACTCTCTCTTTCAATGCGCTACTGTCTTAAAGATTTTTCATTTCCTTAAACTTCACATCAAATCCCATATGGGTTTCTTCGTTTTTCTCCTTTTTGTAATTTTATTTTTCTTTTTGGTGGGGCGGGGTTGTTGTGAAATGGTGTCATGTTCTTCCTTTACATCTCCCTTTTGCACATGGCTAGCGACGTCTTGCATGGCATTCACGTGCGGCAGGGAGCCATCGCAGCAGCCCACTATGCTTGTTCATCGCGACAACAAGAGGGTCAGTCCAAGAAGGAAGCTTTTTGCGAAATGCAATGCTGCTGCTGAATTAAATTTGAGTGGGAGGTTGAGTATGGCTGGGTTTTTGGAGTGGTTGGTATACTGATCGAATGGGGGCTTTCTCATACTCCCATGAAGGAATGCCCGAATCAGCATAGTCGAAAGTAGCAGCGTGACCAGAAGCAGCGGAAATCCCCGGCGAGGAGAAAAAAAAACTTGAATTTCCCTTAACTCCTCACCAATGGGCTACAGGGGGAGAAGAAGGTCTAGACAAGTAGTTCAAATTCAACCCAACTAGGACTGCCAGGGAGCGTAGCCACTCGACCTGAGGGAGAGAAGCGAACCAGATTCAGGAATCAGATGAGCTTTTATGGAAGCAGCGGCTATATGAATTAGTCATACAGACTACAGATGTCAGCCTATCTCACTATATTAGGTGTAACTAGCTATAAACTATTATAGTTATAGGGGCTATCGGCACATGAGGTTAGGTATATTATAGAAATCAAGAGCAGATGTATGGGGATTCTTCTTACTATAGTATCGACAGAGGCTACTGGACCGTGGCTTCAACGACAGGAGGTTATAGGAATGAAGGTTGGTATAGACTATTGTAGGATCAAACTCTAGCAAAAGAAGGGTTTGATGTGCCATAAGGCCTAGCTGTAAGTACTTCCCTGGTATCTAACAATGAACTTTGGTTTCATTCCTTTTGCTCTAATTAAGTATACACCTTGAAAGCCAGCGATTACGGACAAAGAAGTAGATGCTCAAGCCTGCAGTAGAAAGAGTTTGGGGAGCCCCTAACAGAACAGAATCACATCTAAGGTAAGGTAGCGCACTAGCGTTTTTAAGCAGGTTGCTCTGTTGTACACACCTAACTCCACATCAAGAAATTCAGACCAACTTCGTTAAACTAATTGTTATTTTCTGGTTTGAGCTTTGTTTACAAATGAATGGAGTTGATATATAAGCTATGTTGCTTGGGTTTTGAGGTGTGGTTTGTTTTTGCACTTTTTTAATAAATGAATGGACCTGATGGAGAATGCAGTTTGTCGGGTTTTTTGGTTCGGTTTGTGCTTGTTGGTTTGAGATTTTTTTTCCGTATGAAATGAATTGAGGTGATGGAGAATGGAGTTGGCTGGGCTTCTTAATGTTCTTTGTGCTTGATAGTTTGTGGGTTTTTTTTTCCCAAAAGAATGAAGCTTGTCGAGACAAGAACTTGCTGTATTTTTTTCCTTGCGATGCTAGTTTGTGGTTGCAGAGTTTTTGAATGAGAAAAGTGAAGTTGTTGGCTAAAAACGATGGCTGGCTTGTTCTTTAAATGGTTGATTCATTCTAGCCTCCATGCTCCACTTTTTGAAGGTCAAAAGCTGCTAGTTTTAATAAATTTTGAACTTGTTGAGTGCAACGGCAAAATAGTAATTATATAGTGTTTTGTCTTCACTATTAGTGGTTATTTAAAATGATTTTATGGGCATTTTCATATTTTAACTTGGCCTATTAAATTGCAGGAGTCAAATTATGTATTATATGTGAAGTCAGGGGTAGTATCATCTTTTTATACAGTCTGTTAAATCAAAAGGAAATGAAAACCGTTAGTTGGAGTTGAGTGATACAAAATTGTAAAGGTTTAGTATCGCGCTGATATAAATTCATAAGTGGCTTTCCGGGTGATATTAGGACAAAGTTCAGGGGAGGTTAATGATATTATCCCATATATTTATTTACCGATTTTTAGATATGGTAACAATAGATTTATGAATCCAACTAAATATAAAAGTAATAAATTTCATAATTATATGGAAATAATTTATATACGTTTGATAAATATTAAGAAAGTATATCATGCCAAGTCTTAACGTTCCTTATTTAGGTATATAATATCATATAAAGTATTAACACATATAGAGGATAAAACAGTAATGATAGGTATACATCTAAATTAAACAACTCAATTTATATAACTTTGACTTTGCACAAAGTCATTAGATGGATGAATCCCACGTTATCTAGCAAAATTTATTTATTTTATTTTTTATTTTTACCAATCTAGTGAATTTGTGTCATGTCAGTTTATATGAATTAGCTTATATAATTTGTTTGTATACTAGTATTACCTAACATTTAATAAAGTAATGATCTTAATCAGATTTATATAGGTGATAAAGTAATTTTAATGTTTTATTCATTCGCATGCTTTATTATAAAGATCTAATAAGGTGACATTTACAATAAGTCATGATATATTATTTGCAAGTAATTTTTTTTTGTAAATATAACATACAATAAAATTAATAAGTAAATTATAGAAATTGTATTTTGCCTCTCTTGTTTACAATATATACTATATATTAAGATGAAGTGTGGCAAAAAAATTTAATATTTGTTAGTAAATAAAATTTATAAAATACTATAGTGTTTTATAAATATATATCGATATAATATATTATACTAGCTTTATTGTTTTCTATTGACATATATAAAAATACAATATTGACTTTTAAATATAAAATACATTTTTTCGATAATTGTGAAAATATATAAACATAATAATATTCTTCCCTACAATTATTTAGTTTACACAAAAAAAAAACTAGTACACAATTTAAATAATAAATTTGATTTTTTCAAATATTATTTGTAGGTTGGCTAAGGACACTAAGAGTAAAGCATTTGAAAGCTCACAGGTATTAAATGAAAAATTTTAAGGAAATAAATAGCATTATTTAATATATTTAAAGCAATAACACATTAAATTACTTTATATTAAAAGAAATAAATTAAAAAATATAATGGAAATAAATATTAATTTGTATTACTCAATTAATTAGTCAAATAATAAAATATTTACTTGTATAAAAGAATTATAATTAATTAAAAATATATCTAAAAAATATTTCATTAATTACTAAAATAAATATATATTTTATTAAAAATAAATAAATAAACACTTATGTCTTTATTTTTAATAAAATGAATAACAAATTGATTTACCATTTTCAATCATGTCATTATAGTGACAAACTTTTTTAATTTACATCACCATAATTAATTAGTAAAATGTGATTATGTACTAACTACTTGTATTTAAATATTATGTAAATAATTTGTTTGATTTTTTTTTAAAGTTTACTTACTATAACTTTTAGCAAAAATAACATGAAAATATTTAGTACTTAACTTTAGTATATAAAATTTGGAACTGTATTCAAATTAAAGTCATTTGATTAATATAGTAAACCGATAAATAATCATCATCATACTTCATATTTAAAAAGAATTATACTACACCTATAATCAATTTACAACAAACTAACAATAATGTTAGTGTTTATTGGGAGGTGATTGTGTTGGTTTCTAATTAGGAGTTTCTTCCAATTAGGAGTTTCAAAGTAAAAGGTTGGCAGGTCACTGTATATGGTGAAGGGGTCAACATTAGATACCAAGCTTTGTTCACCGCTTTTATTGTATAAAATATAAAATGAAATACTCAAATCAATAAATTGATTAGTTAAAATAATTATAAGTAAAGTGCATTTGTAAAACTATTTCAAGCCAACTAAATATATATGTGTATGTGTGTGTGTGTCTATACATATGTATATAATTTGGCCTAATCAATTAAATGTATATAGAAGAAGTTTTAGATGACAATTGAATTACTACTAAATTTAATACCAATTCGTTTTTACATTTTGGATAAGACATACATAAATTAAGATAATCATACTTAAAAAAATGGTGTACAAATTAGATAAAATCAACTAAATATGAAAGTTATTTAATTATTTTATTACATGTAGTATATATTATATACTAAAATGTCAGAAGTAATTTAATTTAAAATAAATTTTGTTAAAATATTGATTATGTTAAACTAATTTCTTTCCATTCTAATGTGGTATTAAATTAATCGATAAATTACTAATCAATCAAATTATGTATGGCTAGAATTAATTTCCTATATAAATGAATAATTCTCTCCCTATTATAATAGTTGTCTATTATTTCATAAAGTTTTTAGTTGATTATGCTAAATATAGCTTTGATAAACTAATTCTTTCATAATCGTTTATTATATGTCAATTGCATTACATATAGTAAAAATTAGATCTCCATCTAGGTAATTAATTATCACTATAATCGTAGAATAAATAATACTAATTAATCATTACATTATATTATATATAAAAATTAATAAATTTAGAAATATAGATTATATTAATCTTACAATTCTAGGTAATTTTTGGGGTACCAAAAATGATTTAATAAATGTTGATATAATTAGTTACATTATTAATAATTAAACAATACTGTGTTAAGATAATTATGTCAAAAAAGATTATTACAAATTGGGTTAGTGCATAGGAACATTTTTGTTATGTAGGCTATAAAAAAATTTATAGAGATTAAATTTTCAATTTAAAATAGAAATAAAAATACATTTTCAGTCTAAAATAAAATATACATTAGTTAAATAGATTTTATATTCTCTAATATTATCCATGAGTTCAATTATTATCCGTTGTATTATTGTTTTAAGAGTAAACGGTATTAATGTAATTATAATTAAGATCATATTTTATATGTCCAATATATTGTTCCAAGTTATCACTGACATCAATATCTTATAATTATCATTGCATGATAAATCTCTTATTAATTAAATTTTTTTTTTAGATTTCTATTGGATGGTGATTATGTTGGTTTCCACTTACGGTTTTCAAGTCAACAACAGAGAAGGTTAGTGGTGACAGGGTATGGTGACAGGGTCAATATTATATTACCCTTAATAAAGGAAGTCCTAAGCTTCGTTTATATCTTTTAACTTTTATATAATTTAAATAGTATACAGACAAAATTAATAAGATAATTTTGAGTAAATTTGGCTACAATATGAGGAAGTCAATAGTGTCACTTACGACTTTTTTAATAACATTTTCGACTTTTATGGCTTGTTTATGACATTTGCATGTTTGTTTATTATAACTTTGCAAAATTTTTATTCTCAGCCGATCTGAATGAAAAGTAACCGCATTTACAATTTTTACTTGGTGTTTATGATTTTTGCACAAATTTGCCATAAGGACATATTTGATAAAATCAATAGTAAATTGGGCTATAAACTTAGAAAATCTATATTGACCTTTATAACTTATTTACGACATTTGTATACTCGTTTACAACTTTTGCATTTTCTATTGCTCTGATGCTCAAATGAACAGTTACTTCATTTACGATTTTCTTCGGTGTTTATAAGTTTTGTACATTGGTTTACGACTTTTATTTGTATTTTACGACATGTGGACATTCGACAAAGGACAAATTTAGAAATATAAACAGTAAATTTGTCTATAAATTGAGAAACTCAATAGTGTTGATTACGACTTTTTTAAAACATGTCTAACTTTTGTAGTTTGTTTACGACATTTGTGTGCTTGTTTACGACTTTTCAAAATTTTAGTTTTCGGTGGCTCTAAATGAACAGTAACCTTGTTTATGATTTTTACATGGTTTTTACGAGTTTTGCACATTATATTACGATTTTTATTTGTAATTTACGACTTTTGCACCAATTTGTCAAAGAACAAATTTCAAATAATGAATAGTAAATTTGACTATAAAATGGGAAACTCAATAGTAGTGGTTACGACTTCTTGAAGGGATTTCTGACTTTTGTAGTTAGTTTACGACATTTCCGCGCTCATTTACAACTTTTAAAAAATTTAGTTTTCGGCGGCTTCTAATGAGCAGTAAATTCGTTTACACTTTTTACTTGGTTTTTACAAGTTTTGCATTTGGTGTACAGCTTTTATTTGTAGTTTACTACTTTTGCACTTATTGACAAAGGATAGACTTGAAAAATTGAAAAGTGAAATTGGCTATAAAATGAGAAATTCAACAGTGTTATTTACAACCTTTTTTAAAATATTTCGAACTTTTATAGCTTGTTTATGACAATTATACGCTTGTTTACGACTTTTTAAAACATAAATACGGCCCTGTATGAACAGTAATTCCATTTAGGATTTCTAATTTACGCCATTTGCCCCTCCTCAATTTTCTTTTATTTTTATTATTTTTCTTTCTATTTTATATTTTATTCATGCATATTAGATTACTTTGGTACAATTATTTCTAAATATTTTAATTCAAGTTAATAATGTTTTTTCTTCCATATTAGATTACTTTGGTTAAATTAAGTTTAAATTCTTTCTTAATATTTACATTTTTCTTATTTTTCTTATTTATTTTTCCTTGCATCATAGATTACATTGGTAAAATTAACTTTCAATATTTTCTTAATATTTATATTTTTCTTATTTATTTAATTTATATTCTTGCATATTATATATTACTTTCATTAAATTTACTTATAATTTTTTATATTTAAATTATCATCATGTTAATTTATTTTCATTCTTCCATATATAAATACTTGGGTAAATTTTTGCAAAACTTCATCAAAAATATCGTCTACTTTCTTTATTTTATATCTATTAATTCAATTTTCTTATTTATTTATGAAAATAAATCACATATTTATATAATAAAAGACTTACTTTGATCTATTAAATTATACAATCAAATATTCTATATATTAAATTTTATTAAATACTGGGATAATTTTAATTTACCCCCTGAGGTTATGCTTAAAAAAAATTGAGGACCTCAGTTTTCTGAAATCTAAGATTGCCCCCTGAGGTTACTGTAGCACCGTTAGATTTAACGGAAAATGTATTAAACTGTTAGATTTAACGGAAAATGTATTAAATAATAACTTAATGCTAATATTAGATTTAATAAAAAATGTATTAAATAATAATTTAACGCTAATAAGCAGTAAAATAGACTATAATACACTTTTCTAAATGGTTTGTAAAGCGTTAAGTTACTATTTAATATATTTTCCGTTAAATCTAACGGTGATACAGTAACCTCAGGGGGCAAATTTAGATTTCAGAAAACTGAGGCCCTCAATTTTCTTTTCACCTAACCTCAGGGGGCAAATTGGAATTATCCCTTAAATACTTACTCAAAACGGATGGACTTTTGGCGCATTAGGGGACTTCTGCTAGTGGGAGACACTCGGTTTTAGCAACAGGCAATAGCCTTGCTTGTTTCTTTGTCTTTTATGCTATATGGCTGCCAAATGTCAACCATCCAGGGGGAATTGCTACAGCCGCAGTTGGACTGGTCCAGCTGCTAGACTCTAGCAATTCCCGTTGTGGGAAATTTAACTTAAGATTATAAAAAAAATTAATCCTATTTTTCTTTCAAGTCTTAATTCACTTATTTATTTTAAAAACTAAATTACACATTTATTTCATAAAGGACTTACTTTTTAACAATTATTCATTCAAAAATTTAAATTATTTATCTTTTTTTTAATATTTTTCTTGTGTTTTTTTCCTTAAATTCTTCTATTTTTTATACATTTTCTTTAACTGATAAAATATATTTTTAAATAAAATACCTAATTTTATCTTTTTTTTAATTTTTGTGTGTTATTTTTTAAATTCTTCTCTTTTTTATAGATTTTCTTTAACTGGTAAAATATATTTTTAAATAAAATACTTAAATTTATCTTCTTCTGTTACTGTTCTCTATTTAATTTATATTATTTCATATTACATTATTTGGGAGTTATTACCATATATTTTTTAACTTATATTACTGTTCTGTATTTACTTTATATTATTTCATATTACATTATTTTAATGTATATCATTGTCATCAATGAATTCACATCTTCTTGGCGGAAGGGGACACATCGCTGGGACTAGGGATGGCAAAAGTTCGGTGCGGGTGCGGGTTTGGCCATTCCGCACCCGGACCGGACTCAAAAAAATTTCCCCGGACCCCGGAAAATCTCCGGATTTATTCGGGTTTTTCCGGGTGCTGAGATTATGCACCCGCACCCGAAAAAAAAACCCGGATTATCTCCGGTTTTATATTTTTTTTATTTTTCTGCACTTTTGATAAAGTAAAATAATGCAATGTTGCATAACTTAAACAAAGGACGCGGCTAGCACTGCTGGCGAAGGGGGTGGAATGAGTTTTGATGGCCAAGGTTCAAATCCTAGCCGCCTCAATGTTCTATTTTTAATTAAATATATAAAAGAAAATTGATATTATAAAATTGTGTGCAAAGATTGGCGTACAAAAGGTGAGTTGCCTGATGGTTCACCACCAAAAGTTCAAATGGTGGGTCACGGGTTCAAGCCTCCTTTTATGCATTTTGTAGTACAAAATTTAAATAAATAATTGGGCTGTACGGGTGCGGGCCGGGGACCGGGTTTCCTCAGCAATCCGGCCCCCGGAGGTGCACCTGGGCCTGGCTGCCCTTAGCAGCCCCGCAGCCGGACCTGATCCCCGTAAATCTGGGGTTTTCCCCGGCCGGGCCATGCGGGTAAACTCCGGGTACCCGGCCCAGCCGAGGAAAACTGCCATCCCTAGCTGGGACTCTAGCAGGTTACAGAAACGGGCTGTTAACCTTTTCGTTAACCTTTTTGTCTCTCTCCTCCCATAACGCCAAATATCAGCAACTTATTCGTTGATGGAATAGTACTACTGTATGGATACAACAGCTGGACTCTTAACTTTTCCCTTAAGTTTTCATAATTTTCTTTTTTATCTTCATATTTGAGTTAGTGAACTTGAGATATACAATGAGCGTGAGATAGACACGTTATTTCGTTGTTTAGTGCTTATTCTATTGGGATGATTAAATAATTATAATTATATACAATTTTTATGTTCGAAACTTATGGGTTGGACTATTATCAAGTACATAGATGTTGATTACTCATTGGTTTAATGGAGTATTAGCCTTTATTAATGTTTAATTTGTTCACTTTTACAAATTTATTATTGGAGTATCCTGTGTCTTTATGATTTGAGAGGAGACAAAAAGGTACGTAGACTGCGAAGTGCAACTATGCAACTTTGGATCTTAATCATGTTCTATAAAAATTTGTGTTTGCAGAATTTATAATTCAGAAAGGAAAATAACTACACTCATATTTGGGTAATGCTATCTGATCGGGCATTAATTTCAATACATAATCAAAGTTTCAAATTTCTTTACAAATTTATGTAAATAGAGGATATGAAATAAATAAACAAATAGTGAATCCAAAAAAAAAGGTAATATGAACAATTACAAAAAAAGAAGATATTTAGCTGCACAAACGAATTCCTTTAGAATGGAAAAATAATGAATTGATATTTTAGTATCATTCTTTCTTCTTCGATTGATTTCCATTGTATTTGTTTAAGGTACTTTTCTTTGACTTATTGTTTGGTTGTTTTGCCAATAAGGATAGCTTTGCCAACAGGGTTATTCTATCACGGTAAATGCGTGCAGGAGGTAATATAGGTTATTTCTCTTGGATTGCATCTCAATTAAACAATTCTAGTGTTAATTGCAAACACTCTATATCAGCGTGATACTATATTTCTCATATGTAAATAACAATATCAAAAAATGCATTAGAGAAAATTGGTGATTTGAAATTATAATGATGTTTGTAATGTCATAGTTGCTATTCATTTAATTTTACATATCTCGATTATAAAAATACTAATATTGAAAATTAAATAAATATACCAAGGTGTATGAACATTTGAAGGATTGCATACCTCATAACTAGGTGTTATAAGCACATGGTGTCTTCGTATAGTTGATGACGAATATTCCACAATCATAGCATTAGGTTGTTGCGAGGCTACTTTACTTGGGAACACTTTAAGATCATAAAATTTAAAATATTTTTCCAAAAACAATTGACATTTTTTTTTCAACAAAATATCAAATGAATGTGATAGAAATTAAATGACAACTAATAGTAGTTACAGAGATACATATTCTAAAAGAAAAAGCCAAAAATCACAATATACAAATATAATCAGGGAAGGATTTATTAATAATGATTTGATTTGCGCTAGATGAGAGATGTTCTCTTGTTTATTTTGCAAAGAATCTCATATTTCTACAACTTTTTAATTGACAGGAACTATAACCATAAACCAATGTTGAGATGGATAGTGTATAGACATAAAAATTTGTGATATAAGCTTCAAACTATAAGTAAAAGGAAAAAAGTTTTTGGAAATTAACAAATAAAATGCTGATCAAACAATGATTAATAGTTTATATTTAATTTATCGCAATGATACAGATCATACACATAGCGATCACAAAATTATTTAGCATAACTCAAGATACCAATGTCAATTTTATTTTTGACAATACCATTTGTTGAATAATATAAAGTAATAATAATAAGTAAAAAAAAAAAAATACTACATTAGTAATAAGACAAGAAAATCTATACTATTTTATGAAAACATGCATTACAATATAAGAAAATTATGACAATAATAGTACATTCTGTCTATCTTGTGGGTAAGAACCAAGAGAATTTTGATGTGGAGTTCTTCATTCGCTTAAAATGTGTATGAAATTTAACAAACATACAAATTATCTGAAATAAAAACCGATAAACAAGTCTTGTGAGCAGTCAATTATTAAAAAAATGTGATGATTATAGTTGGAAACTAAACTTTACTCACCCCACTACTAGCAAATATCCAAAGGGAGGCAAGTCGGCATTGACAAATATCCTTAGTTTATAAACTAACTTTCAAATAAGTTATTATTCTGCAAATTAGATGTCAAATTGCAAATATATATAGAATTTTCACCAACCAATAAGACAAAAAATCAGTATATAATATGATAACTGATATTATAAAGCTATAGAAAATCATGTAAACAATTACATTTCAATATACATAAATTAGAGAACCATAACTTCAAATAAATAATATGATTTCGAAAACAATTTCTTAAGGATTTACAGGAAATCTAAAAAGTAAATGGGATCTTTGAACATCAGAATCTCCAATAAGCAAAAACTTTGAAAATTAATCACTGCAAATGAGACATAAAAGCATATCATTCAATCCCACAAAAAATTCCCTAGCCTACCAAACGCCTACAAAAACGAAAATAAAGTCACTTGCAATCCTTCCCTTTACTATCTTAACAGGTTGCAATACAAAATAAGATAAAATCCAAATAATATTGTCAAATCAGATTCTGAAAGACTGCAACTAATTATTTAGAATCATCAAATTTAGATAAATGTCATTCATTTATTGAATTGCATCAACAAGACTGATTTTTAAATAATAGATTAAAGTGAGTGATAATGGAATGCCCCAACCCATAGTTTACAAACAAATGGTCTCCTTAAAATGACACAAACATGATTGCAAAACATGGTGTGTAATTCATTTTATAATGGCCGATGACATAAGCTTAAAAAATTAATAATAAGAAGCTAACAAAAACATAGTAAAAATTGAATACTAAAATCAAAATCAATCTTTGTATTCTCATTTTAACTCGATTACAAAAGACGATAAATCAATCAGTAATAAGTACAAAATTCTTTAAGCAAATATCAACAGCCTTGTGTCTCTAAAATCACCTGACTTAAATAATATGAAGATTGAGTTTGGGAACATGTTTCCAATATATATTATGTATTGACTGTGTACTTCGTGTTTAAAAATACTAATGAGACATTACTTTCACTTAAAACCATAAATAATATGAAGATTGAGTTTGGGAACATGTTTCCAATAAATATTATGTATTGACTGTGTACTTCGTGTTTAAAAATACTAATGAGACATTACTTTCACTTAAAACCAAATTACATCTGGTTTGTCAATTACGTTTTTCTATATAATATTCCACACTATCAAATTTAACAATTACTCTCGATCAAATAATTAACTTGTGGGCTTAACCTCACATTCTGCGTACACAAGTAGTGGCTTGACATTAACTCATCCCTGTTTCAGCATAAATATCAAGGTTCAATCCAATCATTAATCTACAAACCAATAGACAAAATATTAGTAAAATCCACGCTTTACATCCTTATATATTACATTGTTTTCATTTTTTGTTTAATTCACATGATACATAACTATTTATGTAACTATGTTAAATACATTAACTGCTTATACAATGACAATTTTAATTGTGAATAGTAGAGGTGAAGCAGCTACAATTTGTTCGGGACCCAAAAAAGTTTTCAAAATTTCATAGAAAGAATTTAAACTTTCTACTATCTAACATTGTAGAATCTATATTTTTCTTCTTTGGTTTTCTTTTAAATTCCCTCATTAAGTTTACATTTAATCATTGACTCCCTAATTGTCAAATCCCACTACTCTGAGCCTTAATTGTAACTGTTTAGGAATGGACATTACCATAAAATTTTGCTATGAACCATAATTTATGGACCAAATATTTATTGACGTTGTTTATTAATCAAAGAAGCCTCTTAATCCTCCATTTTTTTGTACTTTTTAACTTTTTTGGCTTTCTATTACATAGATCTTATAAAATTCAACCCAAACTCAATCTTCATATTATTTATGGTTTTAAGTGAAAGTAATGTCTCATTAGTATTTTTAAACACGAGACATTACTTTGGGAACATGTTTCCAATATATATTATGTATTGACTGTGTACTTCGTGTTTAAAAATACTAATGAGACATTGCTTTCACTTAAAACCAAATTACATGTGGTTTGTCAATTACGTTTTTCTATATAATATTCCACACTATCAAATTTAACAATTACTCTTCGATCAAATAATTAACTTGTGGGCTTAACCTCACATTCTGCGTACACAAGTATAGTGCTGCTTGACATTAACTCATCCCTGTTTCAGCATAAATATCAAGGTTCAATCCAATCATTAATCTACAAACCAATAGACAAAATATTAGTAAATCCACGCTTTACATCCTTATATATTACATTGTTTTATCATTTTTTGTTTAATTCACATGATACATAACTATTTATGTAACTATGTTAAATACATTAACTGCTTATAACTAATGACAATTTTAATTGTGAATAGTAGAGGTGAAGCAGCTACAATTTGTTCGGGACCCAAAAAAGTTTTCAAAATTTCATAGAAAGAATTTAAACTTTCTACTATCTAACATTGTAGAATCTATATTTTTCTTCTTTGACCCTCTTCTAATTATTGGTTTTCTTTTAAATTCCCTCATTAAGTTTACATTTAATCATTGACTCCCTAATTGTCAAATCCCACTACTCTGAGCCTTAATTGTAACTGTTTAGGAATGGACATTACCATAAAATTTTGCTATGAACCATAATTTATGGACCAAATATTTATTGACGTTGTTTATTAATCAAAGAATGTATATTATAATATAATATAAGAGGAACTATAGTTGAATTTTATAAGATCTATGTAATAGAAAGCCAAAAAAGTTAAAAAGTACAAAAAAAAATGGAGGATTAAGAGGCTTCTTTCTCTTATAAGCATTTATTATTATATAACAATGTACATAAAAATATTAAAATGTGGAACCTAGATCCATCCTTGTTCAACAATCAATAAAAACAAACTCTAAAAAAGGAAGTTACTGTTGACCTAGGTATGGCAACCCAAGGGGGGGGTGTTAATTGGGTTTTTATTTATAAAAACTGATTTACAAAACTTTTCTTGAAAGATCAAAATTATTTAACTCTTTCTTTGAGAATAAAGGTGAAGAAGATGAAAATAGAATGCAATCAAAAGAATAACAATAATGAACAATCACAAGTGCAAGTAAATATAAAGAGATAGGGATAGAGAGAGTGCAAACTCAATTTACGTGGTTCGGCAAACCCTGCCTACGTCCACGGGCTTCTAGCTCCACGAGCTAAGCTTTCCACTAAGTTGTAGAAATCTTTACAACTTACTTGATGAGCAACCTCACCAAGACTTTTTCTTCCAACTCTTGATAACACCACACCCTGTCTCTTATACACATCTAGATGTGTATAAGAGACAGCACCAAGGCAACTTCCTTCAACCCTTGATAACACCACACCAAGAGTTCTTCTTGATGAACAACCTCACCAAGGCAACTTCCTTCAACTCTTGAAAACACCACACCAAGAGTTCTTCTTGATGAACAACCTCACCAAGGCAACTTCCTTCAACCCTTGATAACACCACACCAAGAGTTCTTCTTGATGAAAAACCTCACCAAGGAAACTTCCTTCAACTCTTGATAACAAACAACAAGAGTTATCTCAAGGATAACTATTATCCTTTACAAGAATATCTCACTCTCACCACAATACAAGAACAAGGATAATTTTTACAACAAAAAGTATAACTCTCTTCAAAGAGTAGATAAAGAATATAAAAGCTCTCTAGACTTGATATTTCTCTTGTTTTTTGCTTGATTCTCTTGCTCTTCTTGAATGCATGGGAGAATGGCTCCTTTTATAGGCAGATGAGATGAACTTAATCAAGTGAAGACACCAACTCCAAATTTTCTACCCACCATAAAAATTGTAATCTTGTCTGCCATTTTTGTCAATGTTTCGTATGAAATTTGAAAATATGCAAAACATAAAAGATCTGCACATTTGAATAAGATTTCTAATGCATCAAGAATCAAGTCATTTGAATATCTGTAACTCAAGATATGGCCAGAAAACCATTCGGTGCTCATGTGACTTGATTTTTCTTCATTGTGTCAGTCCACCGAATTGAATGATAATTTTGTCAGCATTTCGTTTAAAATTTGAATTTCTTCAAAACATAAAAGATCTGCATATTTGAATAAGCTTTCCAAAAAATTAAGAATAAAAGAATTTGGATATCTCTATCTTAAGATATGGACAAAACAGTATTTGGTGCTCATGTCAGTTGATTTTTCTTCCTTGTGTCAGTCCGCCGAATTGCATGTCAATTATGTCGGCCTTCCATTTGAAATTTGAATTTATTCAAAACATATGAAATGTGCCTCATTATGTCCTCTTTCTAATTCCATAAGAATCAAGTTATTTTGATTTTTCTAGCTCAAGATATGTCCAAAAGAGTATTCGGTACTCATGTCAGCTGCTTCCATTTGTCTTTCAACTTGCATGATGATTTGGACGATCTTACACTTAAAATTTGAATTTCTTTAAAACATATGAAATGTTATAATTGAGTAAGCTTTCCAAAGGCTCAAGAATCATGTAATTTGGGCATTTGTAGAGAAATATATGACCAATTGATTAAACATTGCTCATGTGTCACATTCCTTGAATCAAACCTTGTACTTAAACTTTGGTGCCTTTAACATGTAGTCTTCTCCTTAGTTTCAACACTTCATTTTAATAAGCCTCTTCTTGATTTTATAATTATTTCAATGATCTTAGTCTTGCACATAAATAAACATATTAGCAAATCTCAATTAATCAATGTGTATTGTTATCATCAAAATTATCATGTAGCCTTAGGGCTAACAATCTCCCCCTTTTTGATGATGACAAACAATTGATTGCTTTAAATTATAATCTAAAATCAAGAATGAAAATAAAATCAACAATAAGCAAAAAGAGAGCAATTGTTATGAATATAAGCAAACCATCCATTTCTCCCCCTTTTGTTATCATCAAAAAGATTTAATCAAATTAATTACTCCCCATAAATATATTCTCCCCCTTAACATATGCTACCATTCAAAGATTATCATATTAAAGCAAAATTAAGACATATCCAACATGCCTAATTCTCTTCTAATTATGCAAAATCTATCTTGACTAAGAGGTTTAGTCATATTTGGGTTTAGGGACTAATTCCCAAACTTGATTTCTCTCAAATTGGTTCAATTCTTCTTGCATAGCCAAAATCCAACTTTCGTCATTTTCGGCTTCTTTAAAAGATTTTGGTTTAAATTGAGAGACAAAAGCAAAATGATTACAAAAATTCTTAAAAGAAGATCTAGTTTTCATACCTTGTGACGATCATCAATAAGAGATTAGGGTGAGCTTGCGTACTTTCATTCCTTGGGTAATGCTGGAAAGAATCATTACTATTCCTCAAGCTTTTCTGTTGAAGTTGTAATTTCATCTGACTTTTTCATTAATCCTTGTTCCTTGATTGCTTTCTAGTCAACAATATCATCATCTAAATTCTTTCGAAGAAAAATAACATAGTTCACAATCAACACGCATAGATTCTTCAATAGTAAGAGTCTTTTTGTTAAAACTCTTATATGCCTGCTAGGTTCGAGTAGCCAACACAAAAATTCCAACTTCGGCTTTTGCATCAAATTTTTCAAGATTATCCTTGGTGTTTAAAATAAAACATTTACATCCAAAACTTTAAAAAATCCAATGTGGGTTTCTCCTTTCCAAAGTTCATAGAGTTTTCTTTATTAAAGCTCAATATGTACTCTATTGCTGAAAAGCATGCGGTATTAACGGCTCGGTCCCAAAAATATTTGGCAAAATTATTTCAAAGTAACATGGTCCTAGCCATTTTTGGAAAATTTAGTCCTTATTTTTCCTTTCAACAACACCATTTTTTGTGGGTCTAGTTGAGGAAAAATTATGCTCAAAACCATTTAATCACAAGATTTTTAAAATGCAACATTGTCTACTTCACACCCATACAAGACCGTCATAATGGACACAATCAGAATACTTTTGATTTTAGACTCTTTTGCAATTTTGAAAAGCTCGATGGGCCTCATTTTTAGTTTTCAAGAATAATAACCAAGTGAATCTTGAATAATCATCCACAATAACAAAAACATAATACTTTCCACTAAGGCTTTGAGTTCTTGATGGTCCAATAAATCCAAATGAAGTAATTGTAGATGTTTATTTGTTGAAATAAATTTCTTATGTTTAAAAGAAGTTCTCACTTGTTTTCCAAATTGACAAGCATCACAAATCTTATCCTTTTCAAATTTTATTTTTAGAAGACCATCAACTAAATCATTTTTAGAAATTTTTGAAATTGTGTCCATGCTAGCATGACCTAACCTTCTATGCCATAACCAAGCATCATGATTAACAATGAAACAATTTTTCACGTGATCATCAATATCAATTGTATAAATATTACCACATCTATTATCAATAAATAATATCTTATTGTTACTAACATTCTTAATGACACATCTATTCGGCTCAAAAGCAACAAAATATCCCTTATCACACAATTGACTAATGCTAATCAAATCATGTTTCAAACCATTACCGAGCAAAACATTTTCAAAAATAGGTGAAGAAGGGTTACCAATATCATCATGTCCGATTACCCTTCCTTTGGCATTATTACCGAAGGTCACATATCCTCCTTTCTTCATGATTAATCTTGAGAACTTGGAGGTATCTCCGGTCATATGCCTTGAGCATCCACTATCTAAGTATCACTTGTATTTGACACTCCTTTGTTTCTACAATCAACATTTAAAGAGAGACTTTTTGGTACCCAAATGTTCTTGGGTCCTTGGGGGTTGGTTATGGTCCTTTTTGGAATCCATATTTATTTCAAATTAGGATTTCTCTTAATGTAACAAGAATGCATTTTGTGTCCCTTTCTTCCACAATAATTACATGAATGATTAGGATTCTTCCTAGAAAATGCATGAACAAAATAGTTTTTAAAATACTTTTGATTTTTATAACTTTTATATCCTAACCCTCTTTTATAAAAAACACACCTTTAGTTTTGTAACATAGAATTCAAATTTTTTGTGCTTTTTGTAAAACTATCAACAATATTTCTTAAGTCATTATTTTCCTTTTTCAAAATAACATTTTCTTTCTCTAATTTATCAAAATCCTTTTGTTTTAAATTCTCATTTTCAGTTTTTAAAAAATATATTTGACTTTCCAAACTTTCAAAATCTTTTTGCTTTAAAATTTCATTTTCATTTTCTAAAACTTCATTTATTTCTACCAACTCTTCTAATTGAGATAACATGATTTTTGACTTCTTTTTGAAAGCATTGATTTTTGAATTTTGTTTATCAATATGCACATTTAAATTTTGGAATGCTTCAAGTAATTCATCATATGAAAGCTTAGGATCATAGTTTAGAATACTTACCTCATCTTCTCTTAAGGCCATAAAGCACATGTTTGCCACTTCGTAATCTTCTTCTTCATTGTCCTTCAAGGCGATTTCATGAGTTATGAGAGAACCCATAAGTTCTTCTAATGGTAGTTTGGTGAGGTCCTTTGCTTCTTGAATTGCCGTCACTTTTGGCTTCCAAGATTTTGGTAAACACCTAAGAATCTTTCTCACCATTTCAACATTAGAATAAAATTTGCCAAGAGATTTCAAACCATTGACAATATCCATAAATCTAGTAAACATTTCAAAAATTGATTCATCCGGTTTCATCTTAAAAAGCTCATAACTATGAACTAGCATACTAATCTTGGATTCTTTAAATTGACTAGTTCCTTCATGAGTTACTTCAAGTGTGTGCCATATTTCTTGTGCCGTAGAACAAGTAGACATTCTATTAAACTCATTTCTATCTAGAGCACAATATAACGCATTCATAGCTTTAGCATTCAAACTCAATTTCTTTTTATCATCTTCACTAAACTCTTTAGGTTCTTTAAGCATGCTTTCTCCATATTCAATTTTGGTAGGAACAAAAGGTCCTTCCAAAACAATAGACCACAAATTATAATCAAAAGATTTCAAGAAAATACTCATTCTAGTTTTCCAATAAGAGTAATCATTTCCATTAAAAATGGAGGTCTACAGATAGAAAGTCCCTCAACATATGAAGTTGAATTAAAAGTTGTCATAGCTCAAAAATCGATTAAGATTTAAAAAATTGAGCAACCTTGCTCTGATACCACTTGTTGACCTAGGTATGGCAACCCAAGAGGGGAGGTGAATTGGGTTTTTATTTATAAAAACGGATTTAGAAAACTTTTCTTGAAAGATCAAAATTATTTAAATCTTTCTTTAAGAACAAAGGTGAAGAAGATGAAAATAGAATGCAATCAAAAGAATAATAATGATGAACAATCACAAGTGCAAGTAAATGTAAAGAGGAAAGGGATAGAGAGAGTGCAAACTCAATTTACGTGGTTCGGCAAACCTTTCCTACGTCCACGGGCTCCTAGCTCCACGAGCTAAGCTTTCCACTAAGTTGTAGAAATCTTTACAACTTGCTTGATGAACAACCTCACCAAGACTTTTTTCTTCCAACTCTTGATAACACCACACCAAGAGTTCTTCTTGATGAACAACCTCACCAAGGCAACTTCCTTCAACCTTGATAACACCACACCAAGAGTTCTTCTTGATGAACAACCTCACCAAGGCAACTTCCTTCAACCCTTGATAACACCACACCAAGAGTTCTTCTTGATGAACAACCTCACCAAGGCAACTTCCTTCAACCCTTGATAACACCACACCAAGAATTCTTCTTGATGAACAACCTCACCAAGGAAACTTCTTTCAACTCTTGATAACACATAACAAGAGTTCTCTCAAGGATAACTATTATCCTTTACAAGAATATCTCACTCTCACCACAATACAAGAACAAGGATAATTTTTACAATAAAAGTACAACTCTCTTCAAAGAGTAGATAAAGAATATAAAAGCTCTTTAGACTTGATATTTCTCTTGTTTTTTGCTTAATAGATGCTTCTCTTGATATACAAGAATATCGCACTCTCACCACAATGCATGGGAGAATGGCTTCTTTTATAGGCAAATGAGATGAACTTAATCAAGTGAAGACACCAACTCCAAATTTTCTGCCCACCATAAAAACTGTAATTTTGTCTACCATTTTTGTCAATGTTCCGTTTGAAATTTGAAAATCTGCAAAACATAAAAAAACTGTACATCTGAATAAGCTTTCCAACACATCAAGAATCAAGTCATTTGAATATCTGTAGCTCAAGATATGGCCAAAAAACCATTCGATGCTCATGTGACTTGATTTTTCTTCGTAGTGTCAGTCCACCGAATTGAATGATAATTCTGTCAGCATTTCGTTTGAAATTTGAAGTTCTTCAAAACATAAAAGATCTACATATTTGAATAAGCTTTCAGAAAATTAAGAGTCTAAGAATTTGGATATCTCTATCTTAAGATATGGCCAAAACACCATTTGGTGCTCATGTCAGTTGATTTTTCTTCCTTATGTCATTCCACCAAATTTCATGTCAATTATGTCAGCCTTCTATTTGAAATTTGAATTTCTTCAAAACATATGAAATGTGCCTCATTATGTCATATTTTCAATTCCATAAGAATCAAGTCATTTTGATTTTTCTAGCTCAAGCTATGTCCAAAAGAGTATTCGGTACTCATGTCAGCTGCTTCTATTTATCTTTCAACTTTCATAATGATTTGGACAACCTTACACTTGAAATTTAAATTTCTTTAAAACATATGAAATGTTATAAATTGAGTAAGCTTTCTAAAGGCTTAAGAATCACATCATTTGGACATCTGTAGAGAAATATATAACCAATTGATTAAACATTACTCATGTGTCACATTCCTTGAATCAAACCTTGTTCTTAAACTTTGTTGCCTTTAACATATAGCCTTCTCCTTAGCTTCAACACTTCATTTTAATAAGCCTCTTCTTGATTTTATAATTATTTCAATGATCTTAGTCTTGCACATAAATAAACATATTAGTAATTCTCAATTAATCAATGTGTATTGTTATCATCAAAATTATCATGTAGCCTTAGGGCTAACAGTTACCTTGCTCTCTATGGAGACATGCACATCCTATTACGATGAATCGGTTTGCTTGTAAGAGATATCTAAGGAGAGTCGCCTATTCAGGAACTTTCAAGAAGAAAATAAGAGCTCCACTTGTTCTTTCATCGCATGCCACAATATGCAGAGCCCTAATAGAGAAAGAAGATAATTCAAACAAAAAGGTAAACATAAGGTAAAGCAATGATGAGAAACAAATACAATCCTAACAAATTATCTCAATGATAGGTGTCTATTTATATATTATTTTTATATCAAATCTTCTATGCTTCTTTACTATATTCCTTCGTATTTTTATATTTTTGTGTGGTTTTGATGTTTGTAGGAGTTTTGGAGGAGCTTACTAGAGTAAAACCTATCTCATTTTCACTTTTGCCAGACAACCAACTTCTCAGATTTAATTGTACCGACCTACAATAAACCAAATAATATGCTATAGACCGTTGGAAAGCTCTACTACTCTAGTTTCTAGAGAAATTTATGGTTCATGAATCCGTATAGTGTATAAGAAGTTATGAAAAAAATGGTGTGAGTAGTACATAATTGTAATTTTACAAATCACTGTAGCAGATTATTATTTAGGGCACTGTAGCAAGAATACTGTAGTAGAGCATATAAACACATTATAGGATTTTTATTTCTTAAAAAGAAGGGGGAAAATGAGTTGAAGGCTACCTCTCTTGATTTCTCACATCTTATGAAGTTCCTGAAGGAGAAAGAAGGCTTGGAAAGAGGAGAAACTACAATCCTAAGGAGATACGTAGGAGATTTTTTAAAGGACTTGCTAAGTGTTTCATTTCCTTTTCATTTTCTAGAATTTCTCTATGTTGTATTATATTTATGTTATGTTTGAACATGTGTAACTAAATCATATTTGGTTGAGGGTGATTTCAAAGCCTTAGATATGGTTTTTGTGAGTTGATTATTCAAGAAATTTTTATCCAATGCTCTAATTGATGTTGCTTATATTGTCCCATATTCAAGGTTTATGATTACTTACTGATTTTATTTAGGTGACCAACTATAAAATCTGGCTATTGTCTATTGCTAAACTAGAAATATTGATCCGTAATTATCTTGAATTTTTAATCATTAGTAGCAAAAATGTGGTTCGAGATTGCAATTGGAGAATTTAAACTAAGTTAAACAATCTAAGCTTATGTGTTTATTGCTCAGATCAACCAATCTTTCTTATCATAATGCTTCCATTGAATTAAATTTAGAGAGCTTGTTCTGGGTTGTTTAATGGATAGAGATTAAATAAAGAGCTTATTTAATTTAACGATAAAGTAAGGAAAGATTGGGGTAACAAAGCTTGTTGTTATTTACGATTGATAATTTCAATGTTGTAATTGGATAACAATCCTATAGTTGATTCGCAAATTCATATCTTGTGGTAGAGAATGATCCCTTAACCAAGTTTCTCCCATTGATTATTTCTCGCTTCATTTAATTTTATGTTGTGTTATTCAATATTTGTATTTGAATTTCATTTAGTTAATCACTGAATAAAACCCCCAATTTATTTATTTTTTGGTTGCCGTCTAATAACAAATTTAATTAGAATCAATCTTTATAGGATTACTTATCACTTTATTACTTGTGCCACTAGTATACTTCCTAGTTTCTAACGCACTAGGTTTTTGGCGCTATTGTTGGGGATTGATTTTCTAATCAATTTGTTATTATTTATTTACTATTTATTCTTGATTTTTATTTTTGTTTATTTATGTTTAAGCTTTTATGTTTGATAGAGAAATGAACCAACGATTTAAGCAGATTAAGGAGTTTCTCGAATCCTCAAATTTTAGACTAAGTCGGTCAATTTCAACTCCACCTCTGGAATTTGACTTGCACAACATACTTCCCTTTCATCTTCTCATAGTTTGACCAAATCTGAATAGGAAATAATGAAGACACAAAAAAATCAGACTATTAAGGAGTTAGCGGCTTCGAATATTAATCAACAACCACTATGCGTAGAATATCCCAACCTTGAGGTAGATTTTGAACTTAAATTGCGACCAATTAATCTCTTGCCTATGTTTCATGGTTTTGCAGGAGAGGATCCTAACAAACACATCAAAGAATTTCATATGGTGTGCTCAAGTATGAAGCCAACTGGCATTTCTGAGGAGCAAATGAAATTGAGAGCTTTCCCATTCTTATTAGTAGATTCGGTGAAAGAGTGGCTCTACTGTTTACGACCGAGTACTATCACCACATGGAATAAGATGAGTAGAATCTTTTTGGAGAAATATTTCTCTACCTCTAAAGTTGCAAACATTAGGAGAGAAATTTGTGGTATTCGACAATATAATGAAGAATCACTTTATGAAAATTGGGAGAGATTTAAAAAGTTACACGCTAACTGTTCACATCACCAAATTAGTGATCAACTCCTTATTCAATATTTTTATGAGGGTCTCACGCTAATGGATAGGAGTCTGATTGATGCTGCTAGTAGAGGAGCACTAGTTAATAAAACACTAGAAGCTATGAGATATTTGATTAGCGATATAACAGTAAACTCCCAGCAATTCAATAGCTGATTTGAACCACCATTACTAAAGAAAGTAAATGAGTACTTCAAACATTGAACAACAACTTTCTTAACTTACCTCTCTTGTGAAATAAATGGCTATAGGAAATATGTAGCAATCTTATGCACATGGGATATGTTCTATTACGGAGCATCCAACTGACATGTGCCCAACTTTGTAAGAAGGAGAGATGGAACAAGCCGATGCCATGGGTGGATTTCTAGGACAACAAAGGCAAAGGTATGGCCCTTTCTCTAATACTTACAATGCATGATTACGAGATCACCCCTATTTCAGTTTGGGATGGCAAAATTCAGGTGCGGGTGCGGGTTTGGCATTTTCGGACCCGCACTGGATAAAAAAACTATTTTTCGGTCCCCGCAAAATCCCTGGATTTTTTCGGGTTTTTGCGGTTGCTAGTAATTATGGGTTTTGGAATGCAACATCCGCACCGGGAAAAATCCCCGGACTTTCCCCGTTTTTATTTTTTTTTTAAATTTTTTAGGCCTTGAAATTGCATAAATAATATAATGTTGCTAAAAAGACTTAAGCATGCGGTGGCAGCAGTGGTGAAGCCTCCTTATGGTGGTGTGTTATGACCAAGTTCGAGTTACAAGTTTGTTGGAAATGTTAATTTTAATTAAATATACAAATAAATTCATTAATTAAAGTTGTTTTTAATCATTAACGCAAAAAAGGCATGCGATCTAGTGGTATATGGTTGAAAATCAATCTCCAGGTCTTGGTTCAAGCCTTGCATGTGGCACATTTTTACTTATACAACTACAAATGGGCTGGGCTTACCGGGTGCGGGGCAATATTTACCAGCTCCACAAAACTTAGGTAGGTCTCTCGAGGACATTGTTAAAGCACTTGCCATTAACACAATGTAATTTCAATAGGAAACTAGGGTAAGTATCCAAAAACTAGAAAATCAAATGGGCCAACTGGCTACTAACATGAGCAAATTGGAGGGTCAAGGCTTAAGAAAATTGCCTTCTCAAATAATATGATCAAAAAATGCTAGTGCAGAACTTTGAGAAGTGGAAAGCAATTAGAGGTTCCACTGAAGAAGTCACCATGAACAAAATGTGATAGGTGTCTATTTATGTATTACTTTTATATCAATTCGTCCATGTTTCTTTGCTATATTCCTTGGTATTTTTATGTTTTTGTGTGTTTTGATGTTTGTAGGAGTTTTGGAGCAACTTGCACAAAAATGGAGTAAAACCCTTCATTTTCACCTCTGCTAGTCAGTGATCTTCTCGGATTTAATTGTAGTGATATACAATGAACCCGATGACATGTTATATACCGTTGGAAAGCTCTCGAAGTCTATTTTCTGGAGAAATTTACGGTTTATAAATCCATTCAGTGTACCAAAAGTTGTAATCAAAACAGTGTGAGATGTATAGAAATATAATTCCACAATCACTGTAGCATGTATAATACGGGGCACTGTAGCAAGTCACTGTAGCAGAGTATTTAAACACATTTTAGGGTTTTATTTTCATAACTTGAAGAGGGGAGAACGTGGTGGAGGCTTCAGCTCTGGAATTCTTTCATCTCTCGGAGTTCTTGAAGGAGAAAGGAAGCTTGGAAAGAGGAAGAACTACAATCCAAAGAGAATTACATCAAATTTGCTAAGTTTTTCCCTTCCCCTTTCATTTTCTGGAATGTCTCCATGTTGTATTGTATTTACCACGTTCTTAAACATGTGTAACTGAATCTGAATTGGTTGAGGGTGATTTCAAAGCCCCTGATATGGTTTTTGTAAGTTGATTGTGCAAGAAGTTGTTATCCAATTCTCTAATTGAAGTTGCTTGTATTATCCCATGTCTAATGCTTATGATTGCTTGCTGGATTGTATTTGGGTGGCCAACTGAATATAATCTGGATATTGTCTATTGCTAGACTAGAAATCTTGATCCGTAATTGTCTTGAATTTCTAATCCTTAGTAGCAAAATTGTGATCAGAGATTGCAATTGGAGAATACAACCTAAGTTAAATAATCCGAGCTTGTGTGTTTATTGCTTAGATCAACCTATCTTTCTTATCGTAATGCATCCATTGAATTAAATTTAGAGAGCTTGTTCTAGGTTGTTTAATGGATAGAGATTAAATAAAGAGCCTGTTTTATTTAACAACAAAGTAAGGAAAGATTGGGATAACAGAGCTTGTTGTTATCTACGGTTGATAATTTCAATGCTGTAATTGGATTACAATTCTATGTTAATTCACAAATTCATATCTTGTGGCAGAGAATGAACTCTTAACCAAGTGTCTCTCATTGATTTTTCACTCCATTTAACTTTGCTTTGTGTTATTATTAATTTGCTTTCGTATTAAGTTTAGTTAATCAATCAACAAAACCCCCCTCATTTAGTTTATTGTTGCTTTCGAATAACAAATTCAATTAGAATCAATCCTCGTGGGAACGATATCTTACATATTCTTTAATTACTTGTGCGACTAGTATACTGCTAGTTTCGAACGCATCAAGTTTTTGGCCGCCGTTGCGGGGATGATCTCTAATCGGAATTTTTTGTTTATGTTGTTTTCATTGTGATTAATATTTTCTTGTTTTTTCTTTTCGGATGTTTGTGTTTAGACAACATGGCAGTAAAACTTCTATCAATTCAGTAGGGATTTGAGCCACAGTCCATAGAGAGAAAGAGGTTAAGACACTCCGAACATGAACAAAACTTTCGGAGATAACCTATCTTGTGAAAAAAACAGGCTGTAGGAGATATGCAGAAATCTTATTCATGTGGGGTATATTCTACCATGGAGCATCCAATCGACATGTATCCAACTTTGCAAGGAGATATGGAACAAGCCAATTCCATGGGTGGATTTCCAGGACAAACAAGGCAATGGTTTATGATCCTTTCTCTATCAATTACAATTCTGGATGGGAAGATCAACATAATTTCAGTTACTGGAATCATCAACCAATCACTTCAAATGTGATACCAAATCGGTCACAAGATTTCAATCAACCTATAGTGCAGCAACCATTTCAAATGCAACCACCACCAATGCCACATCCAGCACCGCAACCAGCTTCGCAAAACTCAGGTATGTCTCTCGCAGATATTGTTAATGCACTTGCCACTAACACAATGCAATTCCAGCAGGAAACTGGGGCAAGTATCCAAAACCTGGCAAATCACATGGGACTATTGGCCACTAGCATGAGCAAATTCGAGGGCCTAAGACTCAGAAAAATATCGTCTCAAAATGGTGATCATCCAAGCGTGAGACTGCTAGTGCAGGATAACTTCGCGACGTGCTGGAGAGCAATTAGATGTCTTACCAGGGGAAAAAATCACCAAACTGATGAAGGAGGATGACACACATCTACCATGAAAAAACATAACTTCCAGGTAAATCCCTATAACTCCTATTCCTTCATATGTTACTCCTCCACTTTTTCCTAGTAGATTTGCAAAATCGAAGGAGGAACAAGAACAGAAAATCCTGGAAACTTTTCGCAAGATTGAGGTAAATATACCACTTCTGGATGCTATCAAGCAATTACCTCGTTATGCAAAATTTCTCAAGGAGTTATACACCAACAAGAGAAAGTTGAAAGGAAATGAGAAGTTAAGTGTGGGGGAAAATGTTTCAACTGTTTTACAAAGAAAAATTCCTCCGAAATACAAAGATTCAGGTACGTTCACCATTGCATGCACCATTGGTAAAACTAAGTTTGAAAGAGCTACGTTAGATTTAGAAGCATTTATTAACATCATGCCATATTCTATTTATGCTTTTTTAAATCTTGGACCATTTGCGAAAACTGATATTACCATTCAACTTACCAAAAGTGTTGTGGAAGATGTGCTTGTGCAGGTGAATCAATTGGTTTTTCCAGCAAACTTCTATGTCCTTGAAATAGAGGATGAGACATCCCTTAATCCAACACCGATTCTTTTAGGTAGACCATTCTCGAAAACTGTTAGAACCAAGATTGATATTCATGATGGCACTCTCATCATAGAGTTTGATGGCAAGGTGATATGTTTCAATATTTTTGAGGCAATGAGGTACTCTAGTGACTTACATTCTGTTTTTGCAGTTGACGTTGTTGATTCTTTGCCACTACAATGTTTTGAGTTAACTCGCAAGAATGGATTGGATATAGCTATTAATGAGCACATAGGGACAGAAATCTCTAAGGATTCAGAAATTTTGATACAAGTATCCAAAGAAATGGATGAAGTTGTGACAAGCTTAGATGAGACCATCGCAATAACCACATATAGCCCCTGCCTTGGAGCTTAAGCTTCTTCCAGATCATTTGAGGCATGGATTATTGAGCTGAGAATGATACTGGCCAATATATAGAATGGGCCTTGACGGAATACAGAAGAGAAACTCGTCCGAATTACCTTACAGCCCACCAAAACAGCTATTGGGTGGACGATGGAAATCCAAGGCCCAAGGCCATATGCATGCACCATTTCTGTGGGAAGAGGACCAAGCCCACTAGAGAAGCACAGCGGAGATTGGATCCTCCCATGATGGAACCAACTTCGGGCTGAGGACGTTAAACCAAGCGCTTATTGGGGGGCAACCCAATGTTTTTGAAAAAAAAAAAAGAAAAGAAAAATAAAATGAGGTAATAATGATCGATTTTTGTGTCTCGATGAGATTCCTTTCGTAGGCCATCAAATTGATCAGGTTTTATCTCTCTTTGCCATCTGTCTTATTTGTTTTTATATTTCTTTTACTTGTTTTTGACTTTTGTTTGCTATTGTGTTGTTATCTCTTTTATGTGTCTGTAGTTTCGTTTTTGCTCTTTTCTTTTCCTTTCTTTTGTTTAATTTGATTACCTGTGCTTGGGCTCATTTTGAGCAGCTTGTGGAAACATTCAAACGGGAGTTGAAGCCATTGTTCGAAGGTTTGAAACGTGTGCAATACTGGAGAGAACAAATCAATGCATTATCGGTAATATCTTCCTTTTCTTCTCTCCAATGGATGCTGATATCTTTCTATCGAACCTTCGTAAATATTTCCCTTCACTTCCTCAAAATGCTGTGTTTAAAATTTATAAAGTACGGATGACTAGACTTTTGGCATTAATGCTCCTAAATGTGCCTGCTGATATCCGATGGCTTATCGAAGCCAAGGTGAGATTGTCCGGTGAGCCGGACATTAATCTCGCAAAATACATGCCTGGTCTAGTAAAGAGCTACTACGCCAAGAGGCGAAGAGCGAAAAGGTTACAAGTATGTTATAAATGTGCTAGATGGAATTGTAACCAGACTTGTCGTTCATTAGGTTTTGCGTCCAGGAATAGAGAAGATAAAACTTTCATTTATTAAGAATGGTTTGAGTAATGAGTCGCTGGATAATGTTTTGTTAACTCTCGAGTCACATTCTTGTGGACTTGTTCAGCGTGAATTGCTTAATCTATGAACACAATTTCGTGATGAATTGCAGTGTTATAGTCTAGGGAATCTGACTAAAAACGACCCTGTTTGCCAGTTTATAAGAAAACTGGATGGGAAGCAAATCCCCGACTCATAGGAGGCGTTTCAGCCGTTACTGGACGTAAAACCAGAGGAAGATGTGAGCCACAATCACAACTACTTGTATATTTGAATGTGTGTGTTGTTGTCGAATTTTTTTTTCTTGTTTCGTTTGATCTGATTATCAATGTTGTTTTTGTGTTGTTGTTGTTTGTTGATTTTGTTTGTTTAATCTCAAGTTTTCTTTTTGACAAACCATATGACTACCCCATGTCATAAGCACACGTGGAGACAAGTGTAGAGGTTTCGTCAACCTCCGCCGAAAGTAGATCTCCATTTTTCAAGCACACGTGGAGATAAGTGTGGAGGTTTTGTCAACCTCCGCCGAAAGTATATCTCTACTTTTCATGCTTCACGTGGGAGACAAGTGTGGTGGTTTTGTCAACCCCCGCCGAAAGTGTATCTCCATTTTCCATGCTTCACGTGGGAGACAAGTGTGTAGGTTTTGTCAAACCTCGCCGAAAGCATATCTCATTTTTTCAAATCTTGGGGCGATAAATCTGCATCGAGCAACCCCCACCGAAAGTATGTCCCCATGTGTCAAAATTTGAGAATTTTATGGGTGTATATATACATTCTGCATATTTTCATATGTCATTCCATAACCTGTCTTGCAATTGAAAAGCATAATATCTAAGTGTCTTACACAAGATTAGAGCACTTGTAGAAATGGAGAAAACACCAATTCAGCGATTCCGCAATATATGCGTATTTTGCGGATCGCAATTTGGTAAAGATGGAGAGTTTACCACAGCAGCTCTTGATCTTGGTAGGACATTAGCTGCGAGGGGTATTAATTTGATTTATGGAGGGGGGTAGTCTTGGGTTAATGGGGTGTGTGTCAACAGCTGCATCCCTAGGAGGGAGCAAAGTTCTCGGCATTATCCCTAAACCATTAGCTGTACGAGATATCGTAGCTGTCTCTTATACACATCTAGATGTGTATAAGAGACAGGGTCTCTAGTATGCATGAGCGTATTGCACATATGGTTGTTAAGTCCGATGCATTTATAGCTTTGCCGGTGGTTATGGTACATTAGAGGAGATATTTCAAATCACCTCTTGGGCACAGCTAAACATCCATCGGAAACCCATTGGTTTGTTAAATGTTAATAATTTTTTTGATGGTTTGTTGTCCTTTCTTGATCAAGCTGTAGAAAAAAATTTCATCTCACCGTCAGCAAGGCAAATGCTGGTTACAGCTTCAACTGCAGGAGAGTTAATTGACAAACTACAAGAATTCGTCTATTCACCTGATCCAACAATGGCTCGGATAAATTGGTTTGGAGAAGGCAACAAAAGGCGTCAACTGGATTTAACCCTCCATCTGTAATCTCTATTTGCTGGTTTGCTTCGTTTTTGTTTGCTTTCTTTTAGTGTGTTTATTTGAGATTTTTCATGTCATTTCTTTTGAGCTTTTTCAGGTTATTTCTTTCGTCCCAGGTAATATTTTCTAATCTAGTTTGTAGAGTGTGGATAAAAAGTTCCAAGTTCTCTTGAAACGCATTCTGGATCTCTTAAATCCCATAATGGCGAATAAGGAGGCTAACTTCTAAACTTTTAGACCAATTCTAACTGACTTGTTTGTGTTTGCTGATTTGTTGGACTTTATTTTTTTCTGATTAAGTTTAGTTTTATGTAATTTGGAGTTGTGTGTTTTTGTTTTTACCAGTTTCGATTCGAAAAAAAAACATTGTGGAAAACCTGAGAATGGCAGAATATGGGGTTTTGTAAACTCTTTGAAACCCGATCTCTCTCAAAAAAATCGTAGTTTGTTTATTCTATGTTGTTTGAAGGGTCTGTTTCGTCTATTGTTCTGTCTAATAAAGGATATAGGCTGGAAAACCTAAGTCTGCGGGATAATGGTCCTTAAGGATTGTTGTGAATATACACTCTGACTCAGGTGTAAACAACGCCAGTAACTCTTTCTTGCATTTTGTAGGCGTCGATGATAAGATAATGATTTGAATTAATAATAAAACTTTGGAAAATGATAAATGAGCAGATCGGATGTGCTTGAAATGTATTATTGGTTTTGTTTTCGCTTGCTCTTGATTCCTTGCGCAACATGAGCACTGAGCTATTATCAATGAGTTATTTGTTCACTTAGAGAAAGTTTATGTAATTTAAATGTTTCTTCAGATTTCAATGAATTCTAGAACTTGTTTGATGGTCACTCGAGGCGAATCCTAGACTGTGCAACATTGGGGAAATGATTTAGGCCATCTTTGGACCGTTTGAGCCTTAATAGCCAACCTTGACTGAAATTGATCCCTAGTTACCCCCTTGAGCCTCTGTAAGCCTTTTTCTTTGTTAACTCACTAAAAGATTTCCTAACCTCAAATGAATTTGTTCCAAACAGTTTATCCCTTACCTATGAGCATGTAAATCATTCACAATTACATTTTGAGCTAGGTCTGGTTTTGGACGTTAGAGGAGGGTTTTGGGGGGTGGATTATGCCATGAGCAATGCAGGAGTTGTATTTATGTGTGTAAAAAAAAAAAAAAGAAAGAGGGAAAAAAAATAGTACATATCTTCCACAACTTTAAACATTGAGGGACATGTATTTGTTAAGTGTGGGGGAGTTGAATTGCAGTTAAAAAAAAAAGCAGTTAAAAAAAAAGAAAAAAAAAGAAAAAAAAGAGTTCTATACCCTTGGGCGTTCTTAAAAAGAATGAAACAACAAAGTGTGGGGGTGTAGTTTCTTTTGCTTTCTACAAAAAAAAAAAGAAAAAAGAAAAAAAAGAAAAAAAAAGAGAGTTCGAGTGTTTTGAATAAGTTTGGGAGAGTCATTTGATGAATAAGAATGAATTTTTTATGTCATGGGCTTGAGCTCCACATAATATTGAATGATTTATGTGTTTGTGGGTGATTTGAGCCTAATTATTATCCTTTATCATACCTTCACCCAAGCCAAACGTTACAAGCTTAATAAAGTCCTACTTGATCCTTGGTGTTGTGCATGTCTACATTAGTGGAGAGTGACTTGAAAAGCAAGCCTATGGAGTTCATTTATACTCACATCTTTAATATTAAATATGATTCATTTTTATGCATAAACTCATCCGGGTTACAAGTGATTAGGTGAGAATGGCTCTACACACACACACTTGAGGAATTGAAGTGAAGCGAAACTAATCTTTGAGATAAAATTCTTGATCAAGTGCATTATTTTGAAGTTTTCCTTGGGTTATAATTAAGTACAATCTTTGAGGCCTATTTGCAAGTTGAAGCATTTGTGTGTTTTAATTTTTCTTTGATTCTGTTTCGGTTTAGTTTTGTTTTGTATCATTTTAGTTGCTCGAGGACTAGCAAAGTCTAAGTGTGGGGGAATTTGATAGGTGTCTATTTATATATACTTTTAAATCAATTCGTCCATGTTTCTTTGCTATATTCCTTGGTATTTTTATGTTTTTGTGTGGTTTTGATGTTTGTAGGAGTTTTGGAGCAACTTGCACAAAAATGGAGTAAAACCCTTCATTTTCACCTCTGCTAGTCAGTGATCTTCTCGGATTTAATTGTATTGATATACAATGAACCCGACGACATGTTATATACCGTTGGAAAGCTCTCGAAGTCTATTTTCTGGAGAAATTTACGGTTTATAAATCCATTCAGTGTACCAAAAGTTGTAATCAAAACAGTGTGAGATGTATAGAAATGTAATTCCACAATCACTGTAGCATGTATAATACGGGGCACTGTAGCAAGTTACTGTAGCAGAGTATTTAAACACATTTTAGGGTTTTATTTTCATAACTTGAAGAGGGGAGAACGTGGTAGAGGCTGCTGCTCTGGAATTCTTTCATCTCTTGGAGTTCTTGAAGGAGAAAGGAAGCTTGGAAAGAGGAAGAACTACAATCCAAAGAGAACTACATCAAATTTGCTAAGTTTTTCCCTTCCCTTTCATTTTCTGGAATGTCTCCATGTTGTATTGTATTTACCACGTTCTTAAACATGTGTAACTGAATCTGAATTGGTTGAGGGTGATTTCAAAGCCCCTGATATGGTTTTTGTAAGTTGATTGTGCAAGAAGTTGTTATCCAATTCTCTAATTGAAGTTGCTTGTATTTTCCCATGTCTAATGCTTATGATTGCTTGCTGGATTGTATTTGGGTGGCCAACTGAATATAATCTGGATATTGTCTATTGCTAGACTAGAAATCTTGATCCGTAATTGTCTTGAATTTCTAATCCTTAGTAGCAAAATTGTGATCAGAGATTGCAATTGGAGAATACAACCTAAGTTAAATAATCCGAGCTTGTGTGTTTATTGCTTAGATCAACCTATCTTTCTTATCGTAATGCATCCATTGAATTAAATTTAGAGAGCTTGTTCTAGGTTGTTTAATGGATAGAGATTAAATAAAGAGCCTGTTTTATTTAACAACAAAGTAAGGAAAGATTGGGATAACAGAGCTTGTTGTTATCTACGGTTGATAATTTCAATGGTGTAATTGGATGACAATT
Organism: Boswellia sacra; assembly: GCA_013180625.2. Lineage (NCBI taxonomy): Eukaryota > Viridiplantae > Streptophyta > Magnoliopsida > Sapindales > Burseraceae > Boswellia > Boswellia sacra. The sequence continues at coordinate 39,858 of SNVD02011049.1, forward strand.
CTGTGATTAATTCGCAAATCCATATCTTGTGGTAGAGAATAATCCCTTAACCAGATTTCTTTCATTGTGTATCTCTCAATTGATTTAACTTTGCATTGTATTATTCTTCATTTGCTTTCGATTTGAGTTTAGTTAATCAATCAACAAAATCCCCCATTTATTCTTTTTTCGCTTTCGAATAACAAATTCAATTAGAATCAATCCTCGTGGGAACGATATCTTACTCATCACTTTATTACTTGTGCGACTAGTATACTTGCTAGTTTCGAAAGCATCAAAATGTCATCTTCCAAGGTAAATCTTAAACTCCGATTCCTTCTTATGTCACGCTTTACCTTTTCTAAGAAAACTTGCAAAATCAAATAAGGAAGAACAAGAACAGGAATTCTTGGAGAATTTTTACAAGATCGAGGTAAATATACCACTTTTAGATGCTATCAAACAAGTACCTTGTTATACAAAATTTCTTAAGGAGTTATGCACCAACAAGAGAAAGTTAAAAGGAAATGAGAAAGTGAGTGTGGGGGAAAATGTTTCAATTGTACTACAAAGAAAAATTCCTCCAAAATGCAAAGATCTTGGTACATTTACCATTCTATGCACCATCGATAATACAAAGTTTAAAAGAACTATGTTAGATTTAGGAGCATCTAGTAATATCATGCTATATTCTATTTATGCTTCTTTAAATCTTGGACCACTTGTGAAAACTGGTATTATCATTCAACTAGCTGATTGTTCTACTGTATATCCCAAGGGAGTTGTGGAATGCTCTTGTGCATATGAATCAATTAGTTTTCCCAGCCGATTTCTAAGTTCTTGAAATGTAGGATGAGTCATCTCTCAATCAAATACTTATTCTTTTAGGGAGATCATTCTTGAAAACTGTCTGAACCAAGATTGATGTTCATGATGGCACCTCACCATTGAGTTTGGTGGCAAGGTGATCTATTTCAATATTTTTAAGGCGATGACATACCTTACTAACTTACATTTTGTTTTTGCAGTTGATGTTATTGATTCTTTAGTACAACAACTTTTTGAGTTTACTCGCAAGGATGGATTACAAGGAGCTATTAGTGAGCACTTAGGAGAGAATTCCAAAGAACCAAAAAGGTTGATACAATTGTGTGGAGTAGTGGAGGAGGCTGTGGCAAGTTTGGGTGAGACTATAGCTATAATCACAAATAGGTATGATGTTTCTTACATTGAATTGCCTTTATCTAATAAGAAACTTCTTCCTTCTATGATGAAAGCACCAACCTTGGAGCTTAAGCCTTTTTTGGATCATTTGAAGTATTTATTCTTGGGTGAGAAAGATACTTTGCCAGTTATAATAGCAAAGGGCCTTTTACCACTACAAGAAAAAAAACTCATCAGGGTACTTAGAGATGACAAGATAGCTATTGGGTGGACAATTGCCAACATCAAATGTATTAGCCCAACCATATACATGCATCTTATTTTGTTAGAAGATTCCAAGCTAACTAAAGAAGCACAATGGAGGTTAAATCCTTCCATGATGGAAGTTGTCAAGAAGGAGATCCTCAAACTTTTAGATATGGGTGTGATTTATCTGATTTCAAATAGCAAGTGGGTGAGCCCAGTTCAAGCCGTTCCTAAGAAATCTGGTGTTACAGTGGTTAAGAATGACAATAATGAGCTGGTTCCCACTCGTGTCCAAACTAGGTGGCGAGTTTGCATTGATTATCGGAAGCCTAATTCGACAGCTCACAAGGATCACTTTCCCTTGGCATTCATTGATCAAATGCTTGAGAGGTTAGCAGGTCATTCTCACTATTGTTTTCTTGATGGTTACTCAGGATATAATCAGATTGTCATTGCATTTGAGGAACAAAAGAAAACTACACTCACATATCAATTTGGTACATTTGCCTATTGACGCGTGCCATTCAGTCTTTGCAATGCCTTTGCCACTTTCCAAAGGTTTATGGTAAGTATTTTCTTTGGTTATATTGAGTGCATCATTGAGATATTTATGGATAACTTTAGTGTTTTTGATGATTCTTTTGCTAAATTCCTTGACAATTTTACACTTGTACTTCAAATATGTATAGAAACTAACCTTGTTTTGAATTAAAAAAAATGTCATTTTATGGTAGATCAGGGTATAGTTTTGGGACATGTTATTTCTACTAGGGGTATAGAAGTTGATAAATATAAGATAGATCTTATATATTCCTTACCATCCCCTACAAGCATGTGGGATATACATTCTTTTCTTGGTCATATAGGTTTCCATTATAGGTTCATAATAGATTTTCGAAGATAGTATTGCCCTATGTAGATTGCTGCAAAATGATGTGACATTTGGATTTGATGAGAAATGCAATAAGGCATTTGAGAAATTGAAGGACCTCTTGACTTCGGCTCCAGTGATCCAACCTCCTAATTGGGATCGTCCTTTTGAGATCATGTGCGATGCAAGTGACTATGTTGTGGGTGCCGTCTTAGGTAAACGAATTGGCAATATTCTACATCCATTTATGATACATCTCAAACTTTAAATGATGTTTAGCTTAACTATTTCACCACTGAGAAAGTGCAGTTAACGGTTATTTTTGCTTTAGATAAGTTTCGTTCTTATTTGTTTGCTACTAAAGTAACTACTTAATCTAATCATGCAGCCTTGAGGTACTTGCTCACAAAGAAAGATGCTAAACCAAGGCTTATAGAATAGATACTCTTATAAGAATTTGACTTAGAGATTGAAGATAAGAGGGGAAGTAAAAACTTAGTTACAGACCATCTTAGTTGTTTTGTCCATGATAAGGATACACTACTATTACAAGAAAGTTTTCTGGATGAACAATTACTATCTCTAAGTGTAGTAACTCCTTTGTATGCAGATATTGTCAACTACTTATTTACCAAGAAGCTACCAATGACTTGACTCAAGATTAAAGAGACAAGATCAAAAGCATTCCCAAGTACTACATATGAGACGATCCATACTTGTGGAAGCATTGTTCTGACCAGGTAATAAGAAGGTATGTCTCTAAATCTGAATCCAATTCAATGTTAACCTTCTACCATTCATGTGTATGTGGAGGTCACTTTGACCGAAAAGAATAGTCTGTAAGGTTCTTGAATGTGGTTTTTATTGGTTGACATTATTTAAAGATGCATACCTATTTTGCAAAACATGTGATCAATGCCAAAGAATAGGTAATTTAAGTGCCAAAAAACAAATGCCACAAACCCCTATACTTATTGTTGAAATTTTTGATGTAGAAGGTATTGATTTCATGGGTCATTTTCTTTTATCTTTTGGTAATGTTTGCATTATACTTGTTATGGATTATATTTCTAAATGGGATAAAGAAAAAGGTAGGAAAATTAATGATTTTAAAGTTGTTGTAGATTTTGTGAAATCTAACATTCTTGTAAGATTTGGAACACCAAGAGCCATAATTAGTGATCGAGGAACACACTTTTGCAATAGATCATTTGAAGCCTCACTTAAGAAATACAATATCACTCACAGGTGTCTATTGCATATCATCCACAAACTAATGGTTAGGTTGAAGTTTCAAATCAAGAAGTCAAGTATATCCTTGAGGAAATAGTGAATTTGAACAGAAAAGATTGGAGCCCATGACTTGATGATGCACTACAGGCATACCAAACTACTTAAAAGACACGTATTGGTATGTCTCCATATAGGTTAGTATGTGGTAAGCCATGCTACCTTCCGGTAGAACTAGAGCACAAAGCATGATGGGTAGTAAAGTTTTGTAACATGGAGATGGATGCTGCTGGTGAACAAAGGAAGCTTCAACTACAAGAATTGGAAGAACTTAGAAATGATGTCTATGAGAGTTTAAAAAATTTACAAGGAGAAAGCTAAGGCATTTCATGATAAGATGATCTCTAGCAAGAATTTGAAGTGGGACATAAAGTACTTTTATTTCATTCTGCCCTTAAATTGTTTCCAGGTAAATTACATTCTTGATGGGTTGGATCCTTTGTTATTATTGATCTTTTCTCATGGTATAGTGGAAATCAAGAGCTTAAAAACTAGCAAAGTATTCAAGGTGAATAGACATAGGTTGAAGCCTTACTATGAAAATTCAGTGACTGTAGGATGTCGAAGAGGTAGAACTCTATGAGCCAACACATTTTGATGGGTGAGGGCAGGTAACGTTAGGCTGAGGATATTAAACCAAGCGCTTATTAGGAGGCAACCCTTTTTTTTTTAAAAGAAAAAATGGCACTTTTGATGATCAATTTTTTGTGTCTTGATGAGTTCTTCTCGTGGGATCTACCTATCATAATTTATTAGGTTTTATCTCTCTTTGCCATCTGTCTTGTTTCCTTTATTGTTTGTTTTCTACTTTTGCTTGCTATTGTGTTTTTATTTCTTTTATGTGTCTTTATTTTATTTTATTTTGTTTAATTTGATTATTCCATGCTTTGAGCTCATTTGCATAACAACTTGAAGAAGCACCCAAATGGGAACTAAAGCCATTGCCTGAAGGGTTGAAGCGTGCATATCTTGTAAAAGAACAAACTCAAATGCATTATCGGTAATATCTTTCTTTTTCTCCTCTTCAATGGATTTTGATAGATTTCTGTCAAACCCTCATAAACATTTCTCTTCACTTCCTCAAAATGCTTTGTTCAAAATTTATAAATTATGGTTGACTAAACTGGAGATATTGATGCTCCTAAAAATGCCTGCAGATATCTGATGGCTTATCGATGCCAAGGTAAGATTATCCGATGAGTTTGCAGTTAATTTTGCTTTATACATGCCTGGTCCAAGGAAAAGCTATTATGCCAAAAGGCAAAGAGTGAAGAGGTTACAAGTATGTTATAAATGTGCTTGATGGACTTGTAACGAGAGTTGTCGGTCATTGGGTTTTGTATCAAAAAATAAAGAAGATAAACTTAAGTTCATTAAAGATAGTCTGAGTAATGAGTCTTTGGATAATATTTTAATAACTTTTGACTTACATTCTTGTGGACTTGTTCACCGTGAATTGCTTAATCTATGGAGACAATTTTGTAATGAGCTACAGTGTAATATTTTAGAGAATCTGACTAAAAAAAACCTTTTTTGCCAATTTTTAAGAAAACTAGATGGGAAGCTATCCCCGAGTCAAAGAAGGCGTTTTTGCCATTACTGGACTTTGAGCCAGAGGAAGATGTAAGCCAAAATTATAGCTACTTGTATATTTGAACGTGTGTTGTTATTGTTAAATTTTTTTTTCTTGTTTTGTTTGATTTTGGTTATTGTTGTTGTCTTTGTGTTGTTGTTATTTGTTGATTTTGTTTGTTTTAATTTCAAGTTTTCTTTTTGACAAACCACATGACTACTCATAACATAAGCACATGTAAGAGAAAAGTGTGGGGGTATTGTCAACCTCCGCTGAAGCATATCTCAATTTTTCAAATCTTGGGGCATTGAATATGCATCGAGCAACCCTCATCGAAATTACGTCCCCTTGTGTCAAATCTGAAAACATTACGTGTGCATCTATCCATTCTCTATATTTTCAAATGTCATTATTGCAATATCTTTTAACCTTGAAAAGCACAACACCTAACATACATCATTGTCATACAAATGGTTAGGGCACATGTAGAAATGGACAAAACACTAGTTCGATGATTCCAAAATATATTTGTATTTTGTGGTTCTTAATTTGGTAAAGATGGAAAGTTTGCAACAGGGGCTCTTGATCTTGGTAAGGTATTAGCTAAGAGGGGTATTCATTTGGTTTATGGAGAGGGTAGCCTTAGATTAATGGGGTGTGTGTCAATTGCCACAAACTTAAGAGGGAGCCAGGTTATAGGCATTATCCCTAAACCATTAGCTGTAAGACATATCATAGGCAATAAAATTGGGGAAGAGTTACAGGTCTCGACATGCATGAGCACATTGCACATATGCTTTGTAACTTTGATGCATTTATAACTTTACCAGGTGGTTATGGTATATTAGAGGAAATATTTCAAATCACCTCATAGGTCCAACTAAACATCCACTGAAAACCCATTGGTTTGTTAAATGTCAATAATTTTTTTGATGGTTTGTTTTCTTTTTGTGATCAAGCTGTAGGACAAAACTTCATCACACAGTCGGCGAGGCAAATCCTAGTCACAGCTTTAATTAAGGAGGAGTTGATTGACAAACTACAAGAATTTATCTATTCATCTGATTTAGCAACAACTAGAATAGATTGGTTTGTGGAAGGCAGTAAAAGGTGTAAATTGGATTTGACGCTCCGCCTGTAATCTTTATTTGCTAGTTTGCTTCACTTTTATTTGCTTTCTTTTCATTTTGTTTATTTGAGATTTTTTAGGTTATTTCTTTGGACTTTCACCCCAAGTAATATTTTATATTCTTGCCTTTTAGAGGGGTGCCTTAAAAAGTTCAACACTACAAGAAAAATGCTCATATTTAGCAGTCTTGAAAGCGCCACCAATGGCATCGTCAAATATAGTCTATTTGGCGGTTGGTCAACCCGACAAATATGCACCTGATTATACTTGACGGTTTTTGGCTGCCAATTATGGTTGATTAAAAAAATTGAAAAAAAATTTGACAACTTTTAGCCGCCAAATATGATTTTTAAGAAATTAAAAAAAAAATAGTTTGAAATATTGGTAAATAGGATTTAGCAGAATTTCTAACCAGGTACATGTTGCTGAGAAATGATGAAGAAATAACTTTTCCAATTTATTAATAGCAAGTAGGCCTGGCTATTTTCAGACATGAAGATGATAGGATTCGGGCTTGATGGGTTACAAACCAAATCAGGTGAGTATCATACAACGAAGTTCAATACCAATCAACAGAGAAAATAAATGCACGAATTCGAAAATGAGAATACGGATAAATTACATGCTTAAAACTACAAAATTATATATTCATATTTCCAGGGAAGTTCAGAAACATAAATGATCAGTAAATTTGGCAGTTCAGAGAACTCTGGTGGCAGGTACCCTGATAAATTGTTATTGTCTAGAAGGCTGCAAAAAATTCTCTTTGTTAAGAGAAAAAAACTGGCACACACTGATTTGAAGATTGTTGACAATCTCATTCATAGTACAATTCAATGACTTGTTCAAAATCCAGCAAAGTGGCATATAATTAACTTACAAGTGAACAAGATTTGGCAATTTGGACAGTTCGGTTGGAATTTGCCCACTGATTGAATTGTTGTTCATGTGATTGGTTAAAGTGGAGAAGAAAAAGGAATAAGAAACACAAAAATAAGGAGAAGTAAAAGCAACTAGAAACAGTATTATTCCTTTTAGGCCAAACAGAATCAGAAACACACTTACAAATGCTTTGTTTTATTCAAGTTTGCAAATGATGCAGGTAATGGTCCCGATATTTGGTTCTGGTCAATTTGTATTCTGTCCAAGTTTGGAAGATAACCAAGCTCATCAAGCAAAGAACCTGTCAATTGGTTTCCATTCAAGAGCCTAGAAATAAGAATGTCACATAATAAGTAAGATGCCAAGTAGATGAAAGGAATATATAGAAAAAAACTCCATGAACATAGTCCAGATGTTAGAATACAGGTACAGCATGCAGTCAAAGGTCAGAAAACATTGAATGCACGTTAACAAGAAAATATATGACACCTCACACATGTCCTGATTATGTTTTCAGGGAATTCACGGCATATGAGAAAACAAAATTCAAGCAGGGAATCCTCCATAATGAGCAACACTAACTTGCACATAGATCAACTGTTATGTTTTTCTTTTATTGATATGAATATTTTATGTTGCACTAAATTACAATGAAATAATTTTAAGTGCCCCAACCATATATGATAACCAAAAGAATTAATAAAGCTAGTACCGAAATTTTTAACCACGTAGTTTACTAGATGAGAATAATTCCATAAACTTTTCTCATCTCTCAATTGATCAAGTAAGAGATGAGAAGGAGAGAATGCATAAACACATTGCATGAGCATCAGTTGAAAAGTAAGATCCAAAAAATTAAGTATACATTCCTAATCACTAATTTTACCATCCCTGGCATGTGGATAAGTTCTGCTTATATTTCTCTATAAACATGCATTCACAAAATTGGTGTTTTATACAATGCAAATGCAGCCAAAATTAATTATTCAAAAATACATCCGAGCTTCTGTTCAAAACAAAGTTAGGTTTCATTGATAGCTACACCAGCCATTTTGACATAATCACTAAAAGAAACAAACAAATGACCTCAACTAGCTCTCAAATATTGATAAATGTACATTAAACATAACTTTCCCTGCCTATCAAAGGCCTATAACTAGCTCCATTTAAAAATATTACACTATGCAAACCATACAGGGGCAGATGCCGACATACTCTATCAAACCAGACACCTAATCAAGAGTCAGGACAAGATGACTCATCTCCAAGTAAAACAAGCTTCCATTAAACTTAAAAGCATACACAAAGCAGAAACATCTCAGACAAGTTTTATCATCCCTATCTCAAAACTAAGCACCAAATGAACAGAAAAGGGACCAGCACATATCCAACCATGCAGTCAGCTTTAGAAGTATCATGAATAACAAATAAAATATTCAATACAAACTATTACTCAAATATATTAATAACATCAATTCGGGTAATGGAACTCCTTTATTGCAAAAATCGAAGCTTACAACATATTTAAATCAGACCCAACAATCCTCCAAATGGGAAAAAAAAAACAAAGACATAAGAGCAAAAGGAAAAATACCCAGGATCCATGTTGATGAAATCGCATAGCTCGATGTTAATTGCCCAGTCAGAACCGATCAACATGTCACTAGTCGCCCTCTCCACACACGCCGCAGCATTAGCCAGAATTGCTCTGTCCCTTGTTTCAAATTCCCTATATCTATCACTTTATATCCTACAAATACAAATTCACCACACCACAATCAATCCCAAATTTCAATAACTCGAAATTGAAGTGAAACTACTATCATTTCCCACATAAGAAAAAGATCAGATCAAATTAATCACCCAATTACCACTATCTCAGCTCTAAACCTTCATCTTTCTAAACCCCAACATGAATTCAACCACAAAATCCGAACAAACCATCAATCTTAACGGATAAGGAAACAAAACCGAACCAAACCCACAAACCAAAACACGAAACTTCAGCACCAAAAAGTGAAGTTATAAAATTTACAACCATAGAAATGCTTATATCGATCTTATTCAGAGACAAGCCCAAAATCCAAATTGACAAAATAACAAATTTTTTTTTTGAACAAATAATAAAATGAGAAAGACAAACCGGGGAAGGAAAGGATCTGTGGGAGAAGCTTACCGGTTTGAGAAGTGGCGAGGTCCGCCAGAAGCGAAGCAAACATTTGGGAGGAGAAAAGAAATGAGGGAGTGGAATGTTTGGGAGAGAGAGAGAGGTGGTGAAAGGGTGGAGGCGTGATGGAGCAAAGTAGCGGTAGTGAAAGGGCTAAGACTTGAAGAGAAGAGAAAATGATTTTAGGGTTAAGAGATTTTAGGTTTATGGCAAATGGGTTTCGTGAGGTGTGAAACATGTGTATGTTTAAAACTTTATTAACCAATAAAAATGTGACATGTGAGATATTTTAAATATATATATATATGCTTTGGCTTTTCTCATTTTTATAAACACTAAGTGCTTTTATTTAATTTCTAAAATAAATTATAATAATTTTTATTTAAGCACAAATGTTATATTTGATGCGTTCGAAACTAGCAAGTATACTAGTCGCACAAGTAATAAAGTGATAAGTAAGATATTGTTCCCACGAGAATTGCTTCTAATTGAATTTGTTATTTCCAGCAACAATTAACTAAATGGGGGGTTTTGTTGGTTGATTAACTAGATGAAAAACTGAATACGACGGTAATTAATGAATAACATGCAAACTTAATTGAAATGGAATTAATCAATGATAGAAATCTGGTCAAGGGATCGTTCTCCACCACAAGATATGGATTTGCGAATTAATTGTAGAATTATCATCCAATTACACCATTGAAATTATCAACCGTAGATAACAACAAGCTCTGTTATCCCAATCTTTCCTTACTTTGTTGTTAAATAAAACAAGCTCTTTATTTAATCTCTATCCATTAAACAACCTAGAACAAGCTCTCTAGTTTAATTCAATGGATGCATTACGATAAGAAAGACAATCTAAGCAATAAACACACAAGCTCGGATTATTTAACTTAGGTTATATTCTCCAATTGCAATCTCTGATCACAATTTTGCTACTAATGATTAGAAATTCAAGACATTTGATAGGTGTCTATTTATGTATATCATTTTATATCAATTCATCCATGTTTCTTTGCTATATTCCTTGGTATTTTATGTTTTTGTGTGGTTTTGATGTTTGTAGGAGTTTTGGAGCAACTTGCACAAAAATGGAGTAAAACCCTTCATTTTCACCTCTACTAGTCAGTGATCTTCTCGGATTTAATTGTATTGATATACAATGAACCCGACGACATGTTATATACCGTTGGAAAGCTCTCGAAGTCTATTTTCTGGAGAAATTTACGGTTTATAAATCCATTCAGTGTACCAAAAGTTGTAATCAAAACAGTGTGAGATGTATAGAAATATAATTCCACAAGTCACTGAGCATGTATAATACGGGGCACTGTAGCAAGTCACTGTAGCAGAGTATTTAAACACATTTTAGGGTTTTATTTTCATAACTTGAAGAGGGGAGAACATGGTGAGAGGCTGCAGCTCTGGAATTCTTTCATCTCTTGGAGTTCTTGAAGGAGAAAGGAAGCTTGGAAAGAGGAAGAACTACAATCCAAAGAGAATTACATCAAATTTGCTAAGTTTTCCCTTCCCTTTCATTTTCTGGAATGTCTCCATGTTGTATTGTATTTACCACGTTCTTAAACATGTGTAACTGAATCTGAATTGGTTGAGGGTGATTTCAAAGCCCCTGATATGGTTTTTTGTGAGTTGATTGTGCAAGAAGTTTGTTATCCAATTCTCTAATTGAAGTTGCTTGTATTTCCCATGTTTAATGCTTATGATTGCTTGCTGGATTGTATTTGGGTGGCCAACTGAATATAATCTGGATATTGTCTATTGCTAGACTAGAAATCTTGATCCGTAATTGTCTTGAATTTCTAATCATTAGTAGCAAAATTGTGATCAGAGATTGCAATTGGAGAATACAACCTAAGTTAAATACTCCGAGCTTGTGTGTTTATTGCTTAGATCAACCTATCTTTCTTATCGTAATGCATCCATTGAATTAAATTTAGAGAGCTTGTTCTAGTTTGTTTTATGGATAGAGATTAAATAAAGAGCCTGTTTTATTTAACAACAAAGTAAGGAAAGATTGGGATAACAGAGCTTGCTGTTATCTACGGTTGATAATTTCAATGGTGTAATTGGATGACAATTCTACAATTAATTCGCAAATCCATATCTTGTGGTAGACAAGGATCCCTTAACCAGGTTTCTCTCATTGATTTTTCAATCTGTTTAAATTTGCATTGTGTTATTCTTTACTTGCATTAATATTTCAT